>OY759271.1:27972449-27999949 GCA_963662155.1 Lamellibrachia columna | reverse complement strand
GAGACAGCAAACTCGTTGTTTTAATATATGATGCAGTAGGTTTAATAAAAGAGTGTGTACGTTTATTAAAATAACTGAATTGGCTTTGATCGTTAGATTGGGTAACTTGCGAATGCGAAAATGTGACATCCTTAGTATATGTGATATCCTTAGTAGAGTAGAATGGGGCAATACGTGTTGTGTTGACATTTTCGATGTTCAATATCACAGAAAAAAGTTATAGCCATTTTAGCAGAGGTCCTGAAAATGGGCGTTTTGCCCCAGGGGTGGGGCAAAACGCCCGCCCCTGGGCGTTATGCATTAATCAGCCTCATTTAATAATTATTTTTCTTATTTCGCATTACCAAAGTGATGGTATTATTGGTACACTTCAGTATAGCGAAACCTTTCTGCACATCATAGTAACATTTGTTGTTATAATTTTATTAAGAACCGTGACTGAAATTGTTAATTAATTAGCTCCTTTTCTCTGAAATTCAACAAGTGCGTTATATTGTATATGCTTATTATAAACTGTCATACGCAGGCGGAACTTATCAACTCGTCTACTCACTTTCAGACTCAAATCTGATAATAGTACGTCCCACCCTGTGCGTTTTGCCCCCACTAATGTTGACCTTTTTGCCCCACACGTTCAATATTAAAATTTCACCATCTGTATATTACTGGCTTTTATCACTGCCCACAAAACGACTTTTAGGGTGACCATTTTTATAATCTATAGAATCAAAAGTTTGACGTGAAAAAAAATATCGCGTGAATTTCGTTTTCTGCCACAGTATTCTAACCAAATGTGAAGAACTGTATGTGGCTTCATTTGGCGATTTCGAAATTCTTCTTTTCGCGCTGTGAAACTATTTAGAGGATGGGCTTTATGCCCCAAAACTTGCGTTATGCCATATGCTACTATATATATATATATATATATATATATATATATATATATATATATATATATATATATATATATATATATATATATATATATATATATATATATATATATATTTACCGGATCCGGTCAAAAATAATGTAATAGTTTGTCGGATGATTTCACCACATACATAGCGACTCTAGCCATGTTGCACAATTTAAGTTCAGTCGTACCGAAATTTAATAGTTTAACCGAGGATTTCACCAAAACTTAATAACGAATTTGCACAAGCCAGCTAACATGTCGTAGTGGATACTAGATAGATAAATTTATTCGCGAAATGAGTCTGAAACGACACGAGCGAAACAATCGAATTGAGGAGGAACCTTTAAACGACTTCCTCTCTCGAAGAGAAAGAAGCAACCAAGTCTGTCGCGTCAAATCGCCTTGGAATGACGTAGTTATTATTAGTTTCGATCGCGTATTGCCGAGAAGAGGTGATCGAATGGAAAGCGACCTGTGTGCCAACAAGTAACCGAATTACGCCGGCCGTAATTGCGCGTCTGTGTCAAGCCTCGTCAAATGACCAGCGACAGGGCACCAAAGAAATACCAACCAAGTCCTAGCAGCTAATGTATGATTTCATAACGCGCACTAAATTGTAGCTGAAGGCGGGACTGTGGTGTTGATTATGTCGTTTACCGATAATCTGAACCAGCAGCAAGGCGCACCAAGCAGATTTGCGATATACTAACGAGCATGCGCAGCTGACTATCATGACGTCATTAGTAGTCCCGGACGCGACTGGTTTTTGTTATATCAAATCGTACATGTGTGAATTGCATCCCCTGTAATCGTCCGAATAATTGGTTTTAAAACAATTAAAATATTCGTCTTCCACTTTGTACGCGATGACCGCGGCGAAATGTAAACAATAGTTCCGTCGTCATAGCACCCGCCATTTTGTTCGCGACGCCCGCGTCATGGCGTAAACACATAGTTCCGTTGTAATCGCATACGTCCGATTGTGAAATCATAACTGCACCCCTATATTGGCTGGAGTATATTGAATGCGTGTGTAATAATCATAGAAACCGAACTGTAATGTTGTCAGACTGAACATCCAATTTCGTCGTTCTTAGAATGCTACTAAACTCTATTCTGCCGTCGACTGTATCCAGTCCTCGTGATCGTTGAAAGCACTGTGGACATCACCCCCTTGCCAACTTGTGCAGATGCAAACTCAACTTCTCCGTGAAGCAGTTGGCTACGCTGCGATTACTGCAAGAAAGCTATTCAGTCACGTGGCTCACCCACTGTATGTCTGAACCTGGTGGAACTGGGACAACATGCACTGAAGATTGTCCAATCTTCGAACGACAACTTGAGCTTTCAACTACCGGTCTTCCCGACAGAGTATTTATACATGGCTACATATCATTACCCCCCCCCCATGGAAACCAATAATAAAACTCAGTCAGGTTAGGCCATGCTGTGAAATATTTAACCACATGCTTTCCTGGAAATTGCAATTGCCATTTTAATAGCAGTAGATTATATAATATCATAATATCATAGAAGTTATATTTGCGTCACACACTTTCTTCTACTTTTTTAAATTGCAAAATTTACTACGACTATTTGATGTATTGATGTTCTATGTTATAGTTTATTGGAAAATTGTCTTACGATACAATACAGCAATATTAACTCGCATCTTTATCATAATAAATAGTCATTATGAATAATTATTGAAAAATACAAACACAAAACTACCATCTTCTAAATAATCTGTTATACGTGCGTATAATGATTTATTATAATAGTATTATTAAACACTACTTTTCAAAATAATACAAGGTGTTATATCGATGTCTCAATACATTTGAATAGGTCTATATTGCGAACAGTTTTTTTTAAATAGCCTGCTTTCGGGGGACCATCTCGGATTCAAGAATAGATTCCACCAATTTGCCCGAGTTGGCAACAACAAATACATCACCGCGGTCAACTGATCCAGATATCTGTGACGAGAATAACCGCATCATTGAGTCAATTATCTCCAACCAGGAATGCGCATTCATCGATCTAAGAAGCCACCGTAAACAGTACACACTGGATTTCGCCCGGCAAAGAAACGCATTGACGGAGTTGTGTACGTGCGTGTTATAAATAATGTATGTTGTTCGACAGCAGATAATAAAACTTACTACATACGCATTTACCTAAGAATAACAACCTCTTTCGGAAATGATAATGCTTTTTTAATGTTGTTGTGACCAATTTCGAAATCTACAAATTTCAGGCTATGCAATAACGTTGGCAATGACGTCACAAACATGTGGCAATGACGTTACAAACATATGCCAATGACGTCACAAACAATCGCAATGACGTCACAAACATTTTATTCATCGAACGTGTGCGATTACGACAGAAATATTTGCTAAGTCATGACGCGGTTATCGCGTACAAAATGGCACGTGCAAAGATAGTGGAACAATTGTTTGCGTTATCGCGTAAAAAAATGGCAGACGAACATTTGAAGTGTCTTAAAACCATATGACAACCAACTAGGACGACAGAGAACATAGTTCCCAACTTTGAATTGGTTAAAATCATTAGGCGTGTGAAATAAATAGAAAATGGTATAGTTATGACGGCCTCTTTTGGGAGCGAATCTCCCACTAGATGTTGGGGCCAACCTCCTACCAATTTTGAGAGTTTACCTCACATCAATCCCACCTCGTACCTATTTTTGAGGTTAACCTCCCACAATTTTCCAAAACCGGGCCGGTGTCAATCAGTCAATTTATTAAAATTGGGCAGGCCTACAACACGCACAGCTCATGGCACTTGGGAATTTGCAATGTAGTATCGCAGTAAGGCGTACAGAAATAACGGTAACGGCCGAAAAAAAATTTATAGGTAGGGATTTGTTTTTAACAATTATCATATTACAGGAGCGTCAATGACGCACCAGCTCACAATAGCCGGTCTGATTTACTTCATACCTGATGAATTAAAACTGTGTCTGAAAAGAACTTTACTATTGCGTGTCACCGCTACACGAGAAATGTTTACATCAGTAAAAACGATAAAACAGAACTTTACTATTGCGTGTCACCGCTACACGAGAAATTTTTACATCAGTAAAAACGATAAAACATTGGTCCTTTAACCCGGTGCATGTGACACGGTCATCTAAAATGCCTAACACACGAGGCATAATAGACCCTGTGCCCACCAGTACTGTGTTTTGAATCTCCGTATTTTCGACCATCCAAAAAGACCTCCATAGTTCCTAATCTTCGTAACCGACACGGGATACTCCCTCTTTTGGTGTTCTACGGGAAGACGCCGAGACGTTTCCCACAGAAATGTGCACAGCTATGCAACAATCTTCGGAGATGATCACGGCCAAAGTGGCTTTGGCCTATTGTGGTTTTCTGTCAGCTGGACTGACTTTTATGTGGTGATTTCCTTATGAAAATATAGGGTGCAGTAGTATGTAAAAACTTAAATGCAACACTACATTGGCTGGGCGAGGGCAAGATAGCGACGATGACCACAGCTTTAAAACCCGATGCGTTACCGATTTAACAATGTGACCGCAACTTGGCAATGAAGACATGTCCATTTACCTTATATCGGGGACGTGAAGTCAGATAAATCCGACCCGGCTTGCTGGACACTGATCAACTGGTCTGAGCAAGCGGGAGGTTCTGCCTCTGTGTCCGAGCATCAACAATAATTGCGCACTTCTTGCCGGGCAACGTCCGCACAGCTATCTCTCTTAGGAGCGAACTCTTCCAGTTATTGGCCCGCGATAATTATATCGTCGAAATCCTGCCGGGCGACCACATGAATACAAACCCGATTTGCCGTATTGCTAATCGATACGCCCGGACATATACAATGTTTTTTGCGTTGCCTACGCCACTCGTGGGACGTTGCCGTCTTGCGACCGGTTTAACAGGCTAGAATCTTCCATGTGCACTGCTAGAGCCCACCATGTGCACTGATACAGCCTTCGGTGTGCACTGCTAGAGCCTTCCATGTGCACGGCGACCCCGCCAAGTCACCTGACTCACACACCATCCGTCATTGCGTGATCATCTTCCGGGAAATACAATTCGCTATAAATAGGCATGCACAAAAGTGACGTAACCACAGCCCCTGATAAGACCATAAGAGGGGGTCCAAAAAGGGGGTCTATACGGTACCTATGATCGTGGTTGCATAGCGGTTAGAGGGCCAGACTCTCAATGGAGAGAACCCGGGTTCGAATCCTCTTTATGCCGTTTCGAAAATTTGGCAATTTCGTTCACACACGTTGCCCAGCGGTATACACGAGTGCCTGGCCATAGACAGAGTTGTATATGTGAACGAACAATCTTCGCGTAGTAACTGTGGAGTGGCTGAAAGATTCCCAGTGAAATCGAGATGGCGTTGGATTGAACAGATCTGCCAGGGGTGAAGTCTAAAGCGCTTTGAGCAGTCACAAGGACTGGATACCGCGCTATATAAGAACGTACATTTACCTTGACGATTATACTGGGATGTCGCTGCTGTTGGTATAGCCCTGTGCCCAACACACGTTATACAGTCCCCGCTAATGATGACGGCGTCGGACCAGTATAACACATAGAAACTGTTTTAATTAAAATGCTGTTTTGTAGAAAATAATTAAATTAAGAAAAAACAATGCTCTGGTGCCTATTTAAGAAAAAAACAGCTGCTGCTTAACAATTCCGTCAAGTGTGAATTAAGGCCTTGCGGCCCCCGCGAGTGTTTCCGCACAAACGTGGGCCTTGGACTCCCTGGGAAACCGTTTCTGGGCGGTAGATTCCCCAGGGAGATGGACCCAGGCAGATAAACAGCCACTCAACTCGTTCACTCGGTCACTCGGTCAGGAGCTCCCTGACGCCACGGCCAACGGCAACTCGGGACTATCTAATCAGGTGTATGTGTCTGCGCTAAGGTGGGCCATGCGCCATCTAACAGGGCGATACCGTTAATTTACTGCAAGCCACATCAACTACCTTGTTAGCCTAGAACTATATCAAGAGCATCCAGAAACGATAAGGGTTAATACATGTTAGCCTATAGTTCGACGAGTGGAGATAGTGTAGCATGCACATGTATCAGCAGTGGCATATTTGGGGGTGGGCATTGGGCCATGGCCATTTTTTATTTGTTTTGTATATAGGGGAAGGTGGGGCATGCCCGCACGCTGAGGCATATCTGCACACCTCGTTATTGACCAAACCGCGTAGTATTTGGTTTCAAAACTGCGCACTACGGTAGCATCTAACTCATACATCGAGCATTTGAACCCGCGAATTGAAATCCTTTGCGTCGGTAAAAAAAGCTACAAACTAAAATGTAAATAAACTTTACCGCCATAGCCGCGTGTAAGGGAAATTTTACAATCTCCTCCCGCCGGGTCGTTTGGGGCATATCCGCATAGGCGTGTGCGGATATGCGTCAGTCGTGTGCGGATATGCGTCAGTCGTGTGCGGATATGCCTCAGTCGTGTGCGGATGTGCCTCAGTCGTGTGCGGATATGCCTCAGTCGGGTGCGGATATGCCTCAGTCGTGTGCGGATATGCCTCAGTCGTGTGCGGATATGCCCCAGTAGTTAATTTACACAACGTTGTGGCATGATGTAGATTAATTCACTAACATATTTGATTCACAGATTAATGGGACCTCTCAGTGTCTACCCTTTAGCGCAAAAGCGCGTTTTGAGATATCAAAATACACACTCTTAATTACCAAATAATAGTAATTTGATACCTTAAATGCGTTGTGTGCGTTCACCGTGCATTGTACACACACTCACAAAACGTGGAATTTGGCTCAAGGATGGTATGCTAGAAAGGTATTGAGGAGGTGTATATATGTTGTTCGTGGAGGAGTTGTTCTGGCATAAACAGTTCGTTAGTTATGACACATTGACACACAACGAAATCACATGATCAACACCGAACCTCCTGCCAAAAATCATGCATAACAACATTCCACAATTTTGCTATAAGTAGTCTTTGTGTGGGCAATGGTGGTCGGTATGACTGGTAGGCCTATGTATGACTGGTAGGCCTATGTATGACTGGTAGGCCTACGTACGTGCACTAAGTAGCTTTTGCCGCCAAGAAACCGGAGTTGCGCTAATATAGCCACAACTGATATGCAGGGGCGTCCGCAAGTTTTTTTCCAGAGGGTGGGGGCAAAAATTCTGCTGTCTGATTTCGACCAGAAATCTTTACACTTATCAAAATGTCTACTTTCAATGAACAATAATGATATAATCGTATACAATTAATTAATAAATATACTAAATGGTCTACTTAGCACACATAGTAAACAATCTATTCGCCATAATAGACCTAAATTTTACAAACATCCAAGTTCGGGGGGGGGGGGGCATGTCCCCCCTTTGTCCCCCCCCTTCGACGCTCATGCATATATGGCTATGTTCGTGCTGAGTTCGTGCAGAACGATCGCGTTCACCCGGAGTCACGGAGCGATCGTTATATCATGTCACATGGTGAACGAGAACCAGTTAAGGCAAGCGCCAACTAGCAAACTTGAAGACAGTTCATTAATTGACTTCCGGGTTCTAGCCGTACGAATAAAGTGCATGTGATTTTGACACGGTACCCCCTTCAGCATTGTTCTTTACACCATAATAAAATAGCAATATACAGGAAAAGGGCACGTTTGCGGACTACAACACGAATGTTAAATGTCAATTTGCCGGCTGGCAGCATATACACGTATGACGGAAGGATCCCTGATCCTAGTGTATGAAGACAGAACCAGGTTGGTTTGGGAACAAATGAGAGCGAGCATTTTCAATATTGATTTTATCGAAAACAAAATTGTATGATTTAATAAAAACGCTACTGTAGGTCGATGGGCGGATCCAGGGGGTGTCCACCAGGTGTCCGGGCACTTACCTTTACAATAGGAAAGAGCCACCACTTACTACTGAATTTCAATTTGTTTTTGCTACACCAAGTCCACCAAATCTAGGACTAGGGTTGACAAATACAGATATGACAAAGGAAATTACAAAGAAATGAGAGAAATGATGACCTCTAGGAACTGGAATGAAGATTTTAGAGATAAATCAACAGAGCAATGCTAGGCAATCCTTGGGGAATCCATAAGGAATGCATCCAACAAACATATACCAACATACACAATGGGAAGTAAAGCAAGAAAAGCCAAACCACTTTGGACAAATAGCAAGACTATCACGGCAGTCAGGAGAAAGTCTGAGGCATATATGCTATACCGTGAGACCAGAAATGAACAGCATTATATTGAATACAGAAGAGCATCAAACAGAGTCAAGACAGAGGTGAGAAAGGCAGTCCAAGATTTCGAAAGACAGATAGCCAGGGAAGTTAAGGTCAATCCCAAAGCTTTCTATAAGTACGCCAGGCTAAAGATGAAGACTTGTTCAGCAGTGGCTGATCTTGAGCGTCTGGATGGGACAATGACTGAGACTGATGTTGACAAAGCCGAAGTCTCAGTACCTTTTTCACAAGTGTCTTCACCCTAGAAAGCCTTGAGAACATCCCCACATTTAATAATAGACTGCACAACACAGAGCTGACTGACTTCCTGATCACAAACGAGGAAGTCGAGAAGATTTTGAAGAAACTACAGACTTCAAAACCACCAGGACCGGATGGGCTCTATCCACGTCTTCTGGTTGAATTGACTGATGAGCTAGTAGAACCTTTCCATAAATTATTCACCAAGTCACTTGCTGAGGGGAATTTACCACAGCACTGGAAAGAGAAAGAGGGAAACACCCCCCCCCCCAATATTTAAGAAGGGCCAGAAACACTTGCTAGGAAACTACTGCCCCGTGAGTCTGCATTCTGTAGCCTGCAAGATGATGGAGAAGTTGGTTAGAAACCAAGTGATGGCGAACATGACAAGAAACAACGTACTGTCAAGTCTTCAGCATGGCTTCGTGCATGGACGCTCATGCACTACACAGCTACTTGAGGTCCTTGATAAATGGACGGAAGCCATAGAGCAGGGAGAGAGCGTGGATGCCATTTACCTCGATTTTGCCAAAGCATTCGACATGGTCCGACACCAGAGGCTGCTAGTTAAGTTGGTAGGATACGGGATGGGCGGCAAGGTGTTGCAATGGATTGCAGCCTTCCCGGAGGGACGACGCCAACGTATTCTTATCAATGGTAGCAAATCGTCGTGGTTCCCCGTCACGAGCGGCATACCGCAAGGAAGCGTACTTGGGCCATTGCTTTTTGCCTTCTACATTAATCACATGCCTGATGTGGTAGCTTCACCTATTCACATGTTCGCTGATGATACCAATATATTCCGACAAATGACTGCTCAGTCTGACCAAGTAGCACTGCAGACAGACCTAAGACAACTAGAAGCATGGACTAAAAAGTGGCAGCTTCGCTTCAATGAGGAGAAATGCAAAGTTATGCATCTGGGACAATACAACCACCACTACGACTATACTATCATCAGCGGTCCCTCGAAACGAGGATGACGTCTCCGAGGGGTTGGTCGTGGATCCTGAGGTGACTCAGGAGCCCGATTCTTGATTTGCAGATCTTATTGCAGTGGGGGCAGGAGGTTCCGGGTGGATGGAATATGTGCAGGTGTTGAGATATCTCCCTCTCCTTTCTCCTCTGTCGCTTCTCCCCCTCGTGAAGTAGGTCAGTCTCGAAGCGGGCCGCCGCCTGGTGGATGCTGCGGCGCCAAAGTAGACGGTCGGCAGCCATGTCCTCCCAAGTGTTGATGTTAATATGACCCTTCTTCATGTAGTGTTTGGTAGTGTCTTTAAATGTTTTTTCTGCCCACCACGGGTTCTCAATCCATGAGTCAGCTGGAAGAATAGTACTTGTCGGGGGAGGCGGAAGTCTGGCATTCTAACACAGTGACCAGTCCAGCGGAGCTGGTTTTGCATGATCATCATCGACTATACTATAACCAGTGGTGGAAAACATACCACTCTGTGGGAAACCACAAATGAGAGAGACTTGTGGGTGCAAATAGACCGTGAACTAAAATGTTATCAACAAGTGGAGATGGTAGCAAACAAAGCCAACAAAATGCTAGGCCTTATAAGAAGATCATTTACATACCTGGATGGACCAACCATAAAAAAACTATACACCAGCCTGGTCAGATCTATTCTAGAATATGGCAAGGTAGCCTGGGCCCCAGCACTCAAGAGAGACCAACAGATGATTGAGGACATTCAACGACGAACAACGAAGCTAGTCCCAGCATTGAAGAACCTCGAATATGGTGACAGGCTCAGGGCGCATAAGCTTCCAAGCCTCTACTATAGAAGAGCAAGAGGAGACATGATTGAAACCTAGAAATACCTCCATGGAATCTATAAAGTTAATAGAATGCCACTTGAGCTGGACAACAATACGGTAACCAGGTGACACAGCCTGAAGCTCAAGAAGGAACGCGTGACTGCAAGACAACGAAGGAGTTACTTTAGGCCAGACTTGTTAACAAATGCATGTCAACGCATTTGAATGCAAATGTTTCACTTGATTCAAAAGCAAATGCGAATACAAATGCAAATGCCATTTCCTAGGAACGCATTGAAATGCAAATGCAAATGTTTTGGTGTCGCATTCAAATGCAAATGCAAATGTTTTGGTTACACATTTGCAAATGCATTTGAATTTATTTCAAATGTTTTGGCTTTATATTAAAAAAACATTATTTGGAGGAAAAAAACAACGTAATGTATACAAACACATTATTAATATATTTAATAAATAAAGTAGTACATTATTGTAACTACTAAGTACCACTACATACCAGTCCCACTACAAGAACATGTCTGTAGACTGTCCACTGGTGGGGGTCACTGGGAAGATAACCAGGTGGATAATTACAGCTACCACTAATCACTCTGTATGGCTGTAAATATTCAGGGCTGGCATTGCTAATGTTTACTCCCCCAATGAGCTTCCACCCCAAACCACCCCAACAGTGCAAACACAATACAAGGGAGTCATTTGTCTGCATTTTTTATTTGCTTCAATGAACAGGTAATCTCTGAAGCCATCAACCTATAGACCAGTTGGTCTTTTCATGTTGTATGAATAACAGCTCAGGCATTGACCAGTTGATCATTGACCTACAGAGCACTTTTTCAAAGAGCACGTTGTGAAAGTGGATTCACAGGTCAAACAATGATTTCGTAATCTGTTGAGGGCACTGCTCACTACAGAGCAATTTTTCCAATGCCATGTTGTGAACTTGTGAAAGTGAATATAACAATAATAATTATTCAAAGAATTACGGATGCATTTCATTGTACATTTGATTGTGCATTTGACAAAGCAAACGTTTGTGGGTCGCATTCAAATGCAAATGTTTAAGGTACATATTCAAATACAAATGCAATAAAAAATGTATGGAGGCATTTGAATGCGCATTCAAATGCTCAACTTTTAAATGCCCATTAAAATGCGTTTGCATTTGTTAACAAGCCTGCTTCAGGCACATAGTAGTGAACCGGTGGAACACCCTCACAGAGTAGTAGTTTCAGCGCCCTCATTAAATATCTTCAAATCAAGACTAGACAAATTTTGGTGCGCTTGCAGTTTTGAACAAAATGACAACTTTCCACCCATGTGCACAAACAATTGTCAAGACCAGCTAAAAGGCTACTAGCCTAGAAGAGCTGAAGAGGATGTATGTACAACCATCAAAGTGTACACTTTTTTTATAATTAATAATTCGTAATTTTGCGCACCATGTGGAATTGCCGGACTGACTTCTTGCATTACTTTCAATGGAAAAATCAATAGTGTACTGTACCCACGTGTTGATGTCGAAAGACCATCAATAGAAGACATTTCAACAATTTACACTGATGTAACGTAGTAATGACGTCACTGTATCAATTTTGTCCGTCAGTTATTGAAATAAATAAAGATTCATTCAACATTTCTGCAACAAATTGAGCAACAACTCCAGCCAAATTAACGGGAAATGTACACGTAGTGCGGATTATCCTTTCTTTATGAACGCAGTTGGAGATTTGATCGACAACATAATGGCGCGTCGACCAGACAATTGTCTCGCTACTACGCGTCACCGCTACCCGAGAAAGCGCACAGAGCATAACAATTCGCCTTTCCTTTGGTCATCCCGATACATGATTGTCAAATCATGTGACAGCATATCGTAGACTCCTCTAATGTAGATGAGAACATTACGTAAGTCGGTGATATGTCCATACTTGTGGTCAAGGTGGGAAATTCATAATGTTGAACCAACACATATACACGCACGCAAATACACACCACACTCATAGTTATCAACGTCTGCTCGTTGACAAAATGCTAATAAAAAGAGCGAAACACCCTCCATTCAACTTTCGTTGTTGTTAACGTGTTGTTTTACGAGTCGCCATTTTGATATGCCATTCTCGTTCGCGGTGAACGCACGCGCAAGAAAATATGACACCATTCGAGACACGCTGACAGGAAGAACGTTACCCGGAGGTCTGACGAAAAGGTACCAAAATAATTCGGTTCACTGCCATTGATGTCATTAATCCATTCATGTAACGGATCAGTCCGAGACGCGAAAACGATGCGAATTTGTTTTTTGTTAGTGGGTTATATACTCACGTTGGCCGATTTCAGTGCTCTAGGGAATCTTTTACCGTTGATTATCCAATCAGTGCTGTCGTTATGGTTTTGCTCAGCTAGGTATGTGACCACCATGTCACATATAAAACGGTCGTTGATTGGATAATACGGGCATAACCATCTAACAAATAATTTATTTGCAATGCATCGATGAAATAACTGCCTTGGAAATAAAAATATGGATTTCTTGCGCAAATGTTTCTTCAGAATGTTGTGAATAACATATAACCAGCCTAATGAAATCAGCGACCACCAGTATGCTACACAGTGATTGCTGGACTTTTTTTGCATCATCGAATCGTCTATGCAACAGTACTTAAGACACCATTTTATGCTATTTCATAAAACTATGGCAGTTATTTTCGCATGAAATGTCGCTGATATACCTTGGGTCTCGGTGGCGCGGCCAACTTCGATTAAATTAGGCGTTGCTATTCGGATCGCAGCGTCTGTGACGTCACCGGTCATGACGTCATCCAATATCCCACGACACCATTTACTTCCGGTGACCAATTCGTTTGCACCGGAAGTAAATATATACGTTCACATTATAGATTTAACAAGATTGCCACCCAAAGCAAAGACCCAGATGGCAAATGGACAAGGAAGCCATTGGTTTATCGAGAGTCCAAAATGTTTAATATATGTAATCTATGTGTAATGTGCCTTCCTGAAATATGTGTCAACCTTGTTTTTAAACATATTCACGCGCTACTAGCAGTTAATTTGTTCCATTCACTGATTGTCCTCTGTGATAAGGAGTACTTCCTGATATCCAATCTACACTGATCCTTTATTAATGCTACTTCATGTCCTCCAGTTTCTTGAGTGAGAAAAAAATATTTCTGTCAATATTTTCATACCCATTCATACCCATGACAGCTCATTAATTCATTGCAAGAGTGTTCATCTTTTCAAAAAGAACTATACCGTTCAAGTATTGCACAGCTATGTAACTAATGAGTAACCCGATTATGGTAAAAAAAAAAAATTGTATTGCACTAGAATTGTTCATTGTTCTTTAAAAAACACTTACACTTGTATAATAATTGTATTATTTAGTTTCACTTATAAGTGACAGGGCAAGCGACATAATTATTACGCTTAGTAGTATGTGTGCAATTCTCAAAAATGTGCAGATTTTGGGTAAGCTTCTGATTGGTTGAAATTTGAAATGGAGCGTTCTGATTGGTAGTGCTATTCTATCTCACCTAAACATTACGTATCCTGTCAATCCTAATTCAGCATCTGATATCTTTGTTGGTCCATGATTCAGTTATACCAATTATGTGAGGGTTAACATCTTCTACCATAATGTTTAATTCGTTTTTCTTATTTACTATGCTCCTTGCATTTAAACACACACATTTATACCCAGCTTCAGAAATGTTTTCCGGACATTTATTTACTGGATTGTGTGTACTAGTGGATTCTTGTCCTTTTTGTGGCACTACTAAGTAACCCCCTGCGCTTCTAGTTTAAATAATGCTTGCTACCAAAACAATTTTTTATGCTTCCCGTGCCACTTTCGACTGCTGCTGATAGTTCATCAGCAAACACTGCTGCACCCTTTCCACTAAGACGAAGCCCATCCTTCATGTACATATCAGTCCTCCCAACAAAACATTCCCACAAATCCAACTTCCTCTTCCATACAAAGTTGCTGAACTAACGTGTTAATTGCCATCCTCCGCTAATTTCGATATCCCTGTCCTCTGCTTTCCATTACCGGTAGAATCCCCGACATAATTATTTGCTCAACCCATGTCTGCTTAACTCTTCTAATTAACTGCCTGTATTTCCTAACTATGACAGTTGTACCCTCTCTCTACGTGTCGTTAGTCCCTACGTGTACCTCTCTTGCCTGGACCCACAATTTTTTTCCACCCTCTCTGTGATAGCCTCTCATTTTGCCCCTGGAAAACAAACCACCACGTCATCCCCCTTGTTCAGTGCTCTGTCAGTCTTCCTGACTATCGAATCCCCCACAAACACCCTCGCTCTCCTCCTCACCCCCTCTATCACAACTTCAGAGTAGCTCTTGCGTCGAATCCCTTCCGCCGCATTCCGTCCCGCAGTCGTGTCACCAGGTAGCATGTTGTCCATCTTCCTCTCGCCCATCAACATATCACCTTTCCTTCCCGTCTCCTGATTATATTGCGCTCCTGGTGCCTTCCCTCCCGTCTCCTTCATTCCCTTCTTCGCTCCCGTCTCCTTCCCTCTCATCGTCTTCCACCCCATCTCCTTCCGTCCTGTCACCTTACCTCCTCTCAGCCTCCTCCCAGGCTGAGGTGAACTTTCCCTACCATCTATCTCATCACCTTCCCCACTTTATCATCCACTGTCCCCCCTCCGGAACCATTGGTACAACCCACCTCTTCCCTTCCCACCCATGCGACAACAAGCTAACTCGTTGAGGCAAACAAAATATTTGCATTCTGTCGATACCATAACTTTACTTAACTGTCTCAACCACTTAAGTAATATATAAACATGTTTTAATAGCACTGTGTAGGCCCAGGGCAAACACAGGAGTGGTTTACTTCCAGGTTTCCTTGACTAAAGATACTGATTCCATGATATCTCCTCCCTGTGTGGGTTATTTTACTTCCCTTGCAGACTCCATACATACATACATACATACATACATCCACTTCAGCTCTTTTAGGCTTGTAGCCTTTTAGCTGGTCTTGATACTTGTTTGTGCGCATGGGTGGAAAATTGTCATTTTGTTCAAAACTGTAAGCGCACTAGAATTTGTCTAGTCTTAATTTGAAAATATTTAATGAGGGCGCTGAAACTACTATGAGGGTGTTCCACCGGTTTACTACCCTGCGCCTGAAGTAATGCCTTCGTTGTCTTGCAGTCACGCGTTCCTTCTTGAACAAGAATTTTTTTATCTCTTCCTATAGGCACATACAAAGTGTATAGTTACCATTTCACAAACTAGGCAAACCGGAATAACACTAGGAACAATAATAGGAACAAAAATAGTACCAAATCAATAGAGAAAACGTGAACAACGCCAACTAAAAAAAAACGAGCCCTTGTCCTTGACCTGGTCTCAATACTCAAAACTAGGTAATTGTTGACCTTGTTTACGGTAAATGCTTAAATGAAAAATTGCCAAAGCTTCGAATCGGTAGCAAGTGGTCTCGAACCCTGGACCTTGTCACCTCGATCGACAGTCCGACGTTCTGTTGCTGGGCCACCGATTGCCGCATTCGTCGAGTACGTCTTCCATCTCTCACCAATATCGCGCAGCTGCGCACGGATTCGTCGCTTGACATTTGAATTTTAAATGTGACTGTGTAGATCACGGAATCAGCATCTCACCGCAGTGAAAATAAACTAAAAATGACACAGTCTTACATGTACGCCATCGTAGTTGATGTTTCGAACGCCAAACTCGGCGCGATCAAATTATTAATCACACCGAACAAGTTGCAAGTGGTAGCCACAAAGTCGCCAGGGAGCAGTCGGTATTTAAGGTCAGCCGTCAGATTGTGATGGCGGCGGTGAAGAGTTCACGTACCAAGTAGCGCGCCTGTTATTTTTCTTAACTGGCTCTCATCCGCGCATTTGCGAACACCCTGTGCGATTACCCAAATTGAACATAATATGACCTCTCTCTTTGACTTACGTCTTGGAGGCCAGCTTACCACAAAGGGCCACGCCGTTCCAGGTTACCTCATATTTAACTTTTTTATTTGACAGCGATACACATTCCGTTATTCGTCAAATTATAATTATATCTAGACAACTATAAGATGTACATATACATAGTGTTTTATTTGTTTAAAATATTAGTATCAACGCTCATTATTACGATGACGATCCTGTTGACAACGATGATGGTGATAATAATTACTTTAACTGATTTTCTTTTATATATGTGCACATATATAATAATAATTATTTTAACTAATTTTCTTTTATATATGTGCACATATAATTCGATTGCAATCGACCTGCTGATTCCGGATATGACGTTTGTTTTTACAAAAAAAAACATACCAGGAGGCCTATTATAATTGTTGTTGTTGCTGTTGTTGTAATTATTTTGCAAACATCAAAACCCTATGGTGGCGATTATACATTCCGATTCAACTTATGTTACGTTTGTGATTGATCATTGGAGATTATGTTTAATTATGAAACAAACATTAATTTTATGGTTAAGTATTTCAAGTTGAAGTTGGTAAGTCACTGGCCATTCTGATGACATGTCTGAGCCACTTCCATGTTCTGCATGTCAGGATGATGCAAATGTTCTCATGGTTTGTTGTTTGGTGGAGTCTGGTGTTGGAGATGGTCTCAGACCTCGTGCAGTATCTTCCTTAAGCATGTGTTGTGGAACATGGCAAGTATGTTAGTATCTTGCTGCGTCAAGCGCGACCCGAGCCGTAGAGGAACATGGAGAGGACATTGCTCTGGTAGATTTTGAGTTCTGTCTTTCGGGAGCACGCAGAGAACCTCCACAGGTGTTGGAGCTTTGCAAATACAGACCTGGCTCTACCCAGTCGTGTTCCGATGTCCTCCTCTGTACCCCATGCTGCCCAGGTATGACAACTTGCTTACCAGCAGTAAAACATACAGATAATCAAGAAAACAGACAAATAAAATACACAACATTCTTCTTCTTGCTCGTTCAACGTTCCTTTCGTGGAAAGGGGTAAACGAAATCGGTTGACCAATCTGACTTTGGCATAGCGCTTAAAAACAAAGCAGTAATTTATAAGAAAACACATTGATCGATTAGGCCTACGAAAGGAACGACATCCTCCGACACCGACGGTGCCGGATATACCCTGTGTAACGACGCCTCGCTACTAAATGTTTAATGCAATTCAACGCGAGTTTGTTCGTTCGGTCGGGCTTCCTCGTTTCAACAGCACGCAGTCTCACGCTACAATCCGACATCACCCACGTCTGGCGCTACGCAACCACGTTAGCTCAGTCCGTAGAGAATACACTGTTTTCAGTGTGAACTTCATGCGCGTTAGACACGAGATGTTCCCAACTAGCAAAATTGATTGGGCCGATGATGGCTCTAAAACACACAACTGGGCCAATAATGGCTGTTATTGTCTCAACTGGCATTAGCTTGTTATTTAAAAAAACATGAATTGGCCAATGATTGCTGTCATTGGCTCAACTGGCATTGGTTTGCCACTGAAAATCCTGATTGGGTAAATAATTGGCAGTGTTAACCAATGAAAAATAGCAAGTCATGGGTAAATGGTGTATGCTCATTGGTATTTCATTGGCCCAATCAGGTTTTGTTGACATTTTGTTGGCTTCTCATTGCCTACGGTTGGCATTTCATTGGCCCAATCAGGTCTTGTTAGTTGGGGCCAATGGTAATTA
Source organism: Lamellibrachia columna (assembly GCA_963662155.1). Lineage (NCBI taxonomy): Eukaryota > Metazoa > Annelida > Polychaeta > Sabellida > Siboglinidae > Lamellibrachia > Lamellibrachia columna. The sequence continues at coordinate 27,982,006 of OY759271.1, read as the reverse complement.
CATTGGCTTTTGACATGGCCTGCAAATTCTCATAGGGCCAGTAAAAAACGGCCAATCATGGACCATTGAAACCGGCACGTTTAAACGTCATTGGTCCAATTAGATTTTCCAATGAATATGGGGGAATATCCAACATTGCAGAGTTTTCAGGTGGCAAAAATCGTGAAATGAATGTACTTGTTTTTGCAATTAATTCAGAGCCTAAGACCAATACTGGCCGCGACAACATTTGTTGCTTGATAATCCAGGAGTGGATTAGGCCTACATACGGGTATTTCTTAATGACAATTGTCTAATGTCCTCTACGCCACAAAGACCCTCACTTGATTAACGTTCTGATGAAGTCACTGCATGCTCTGTCTAGATGCTACATGATAGTGAGCCGAAACGCTCACTTAGCATTCCATAAAAGAAAGATATGTGTAAACTGTAGGTAGAACTTGCGAAGGTTAAGTGTTTTAGCCTTTGACGACATAACATGTTGGTGCTGAAGGGTGACTGTAACTCTCTGTAAGTAACGCTTACATAGACACAGACCCCTGAACGTAAAGTATGAATGTCCTCTAAAGTGAAGCGAAGTGAAGTCCCCCTTTCAAGTAGTATGTCGTGGACCTCACATTTCCGAGCAACTGTGCTAGTTCTAAGTCGGATGACACTCATGTTTCTACGCCCTCCACGCTATTTTCAACAGTAGCATAAACACTTAACATCAAGTGTACGTTCATTGCTCTTTAGTGGCAAGCTGGTCTATTAATACGAGCAAACAACAAAACTTGAAGTAGCTATGTTTTGGACGAGAAACCCTCACATCACAACGAATCAAGACTGTATGTAAGTAACCTGTTGTTATATTTGTCGCCGCAAAATCAAAACAATTAAATAAGTTTTCAAATGTCGCAGCATTAATTTTATTAATTTAACCGGATTGGAATTTAGGTTTCACTGCTGCTAACATTTGATGAATATGCAATTTGAACAATAGCTAAACGCGAATACTCTGGAAACGATACTGAAATTCGCGTGCGTGCGTGCGTGCGTGCGTGCGTGCGTGCGTGCGTGCGTGCGTGCGAGCGTGTGTGTGTAATAAATCTAACGTTATTGTTTCTTGACCAGGATGGTGGTCTCCCGAAGTAGGTCTGCTGTCTATCTCCTGTTGCTGGGACTAATGATACTGGGCAACGACGCCTGGATATTTACTGATAGTAAGTACACCAAGCTGGCTAATGAACATGCGTATAAAGTACCATCCATGGTTTGGGGCCAACTAAGAATCATGCTGTTTCGATGTTGGACCGACACTAATGTTCACATACACTATATAAACCTAAGTCCTGTGATGGGAACAATGGACAGAAATGGACAGTGGTAAAAAAAAAGAGAAACATTGTGTTTGGCACTAGTTGTGGCAGTGATTGTGTACAGGGGGCACCACCTCCTAGTAGAGATCTAGTAATATAAAGGGTGTCAAAGGTAACAAAAGAGACTGATCTCAAAGATCACATTAAATCTAAAGGTGTGTGTGTTCGCTCAGTGTCTCTTATGTCACACATTGATGCCAAGTATCAAACATTTAAACTAGAAATATCTAAAGATGATATCATGAAGGTTTATAATCCTGACTTTTGGCCATGGGTCATCAACATTAGAACATATTTCCCTCCCAAGGGAGGTGACAAACGAACTGGCAGTACACTGAGCAATGGTGAAACTGGTGTGAATTCAAGTCAAAATGAAACATAAACATGATGGACAATAAACAGAAACTCAAGTTTGGTTCTTACAACTGTAAGCATTTTGGTGTTGACAAGTATGTTATTATGCAAACCTTGCTGGTGGCGTGTGATTTTTTGTTGATACAAGAACATTGTATGTATAAAACACAACTTATACAAAGATTGAATTCATTTAGTCCAAACAGTGTATGCGTTGTATCCAGCTCAATGGATGAGAGTGTGCCATTAATAGGCAGACCCTATTGGGGCTGTTCAATCATTTGGTCATCCAATATTAACTGTAAAGTGGATACAATAAAGTGTATATCTAAGAGGCTGTGTGCTGTGAAAGTGACAGTAGATGGTATCGAGTTTGTATTGTTTAACATGTATATGCCATGTGACAAGGGTTATGCAAATCACGATTTGTTTGAATATATAGACGTTCTTAATGAAGTGAGTGATACTTTTTAACAAAACTGCATCACAATATTTTGTATTGGGTGGTGAGTTTAACACAGACTTAACAAGGGATACTCCCCAGACAAGAGCTCTCCATTCATTTGTTAATGATGAACAAATATGTTTATGTATTGATGCCGAATGTTCTAATATACCATAATTATACATACTGCTCAAAGAGCAATGGCTACAAGTCAACAATAGACCACTTTAAGGTAACACAGAACTTGCGTGAATCAATTATCAAATATGAATCAGTGTTTATGAACAGTAATGTTTCTGATCATGTTCCAATATGTCTTGAAATGCAAATAGATGTGTCATATCATGAATCATTTGAACGTAAATGTAAAACGAATATAGCTTGGCATAAATGTACGGAGGTCCACATTGAGAATTACAAACGTGAGCTTGATAAGTTGATATCATGTATTGATTTTAATCATGATGCTGTTAGTTATGTTGATTACCAATGTACAATGCACACAGGTTTTTTCTCTGATTTGTATAATACTGTTGTAAATAGTTGCATTGTTGCCTCAGATATGTGTTTGCCAAAGACGGGTGCCAAGAAAGGGAGCAGCAAGGTGATACCTGGTTGGAACGAACATGTACAGGCTCAACATGATACTTCCTTGTTCTGGCATGATATTTGGGTGCAATGTGGTAGGCCACATAATGATGAAGTAGCCGATATCATAAGGCGTACTCGATCCAGGTATCACTATGCTGTGAGATATGTAATAAAGGAAGAAACAAGGATAAAACGCAATAGAATGGTTTAAGATATTAGTGAAGGTAATGATCGTAACTAATAGAAAGAGGTGCATAGTTTAAAAAAATCTTGTAATTTTCTGCCTAATGTTATTGATGGTCATATAGGGTCAGAAGATATTGCTGACTTATTTTCCTCAAAGTTGGAACAATTGTACAATTATGTTGTAGAGTTGACAATCTTGTTATTACTATGTGTATGCATGAAAATGATACTGATGATGGTCACTACTGCCATCAGCAGCATGGTATTGCTATTGATGACCTCAAGAAATGTGCAAATTACATGAAACATGGTAAAAAAGAAGAAAATGGCATATTTTCTAATCATATTATACATGGTACTGAAAAACTGTTTAAAGCATTAACATTGCTCTACAATGGCATGCTTATTCATGGTGTATCCCCAAGTGATTGACTGATAGGTACTATGGTGCCACTTCAGAAAGATAAAAGAAAGGCGCATCATAGCTCTGATAACTATAGAGCGTTGACCTTAGGCAGCATCATTGGAAAACTTTATGATGTCATTATTATCAAACAACAAAGTGGAGTTTTTGACACGTCAGATTTACAATTTGGGTTTAAAGATGGCTTATCTACAACATGTGTACTTTTATGGTAAAAGAAACTATTTCATATTATGTAAATAATGGTAGTACTGTACATGTTTTATTACTTGATGCTTCTAAAGCATTCGATAGAGTAAATTATTGTATGTTGTTTCAAAAATTACTTGATAAGGGTATGTGCCCATTATTTGTAAGACTTTTACTTCACATGTACACACACCAGAAATTACAAGTTAGATGGAATGACGTAATATCAAACCAATTCAGTGTATAGAATGGGGTTCGCCAAGGAGGTGTTATGTCTCCACTTCTATTTGGAGTATACATGGATGGGCTGTTGGGCTGTTGGGCTGTTGGGCTGTTGGGCGGGCGGGCGGGCGGGCGGGCGGGCGGGCGGGCGGGCGGGCGGGCGGGCGGGCGGGCGGGCGGGCGGGCGGGCGGGCGGGCGGGCGGGCGGGCGGGCGGGCGGGCGGGCGGGCGGGCGGGCGGGCGGGCGGGCGGGCGGGCGGGCGGGCGGGCGGGCGGGCGGGCGGGCGGGCGGGCGGGCGGGCGGGCGGGCGGGCGGGCGGGCGGGCGGGCGGGCGGGCGGGCGGGCGGGCGGGCGGGCGGGCGGGCGGGCGGGCGGGCGGGCGGGCGGGCGGGCGGGCGGGCGGGCGGGCGGGCGGGCGGGCGGGCGGGCGGGCGGGCGGGCGGGCGGGCGGGCGGGCGGGCGGGCGGGTCATGGTTAAATAAATTTAGTTGTTTCAGTCATTGTCAGCATACAACTCGTTGGTTGAGCCATCGGTGCGAGCCGCACGTGGACGATAACAAATCCTGAATTTCAGTTTAACTTCTACTTGGCACAACTCCTTTTTCTATGTTATGGTAGATATGTTTCAAGTTTCATTCACGAAACATAAATAGTGGCAGCGTTTGATAATATTATATGGGCATAGCGAAATGTTTTAGGTGGTTAAAAAGTAATTTTTTTCAAAACCTCGATAACTTTATCTTCCTAACTCCTTATTTTTGGACAGTGTGTCCGCTGGTGAACTTCCAACCAACTACTGTCGATGGTATCTCTATATGTTTGCTATGTTTTCGTAACACGACTCTAACAACTTGCCCTTGTATACAACTAGTCCAGGTCTCCCTACCTCGGCCACATGCATTTACGTGCACCCACTCGCACGTGCAAACGTACATACTCACACTTGCATACACGCATGCTTGTATGTGTGAGTGTGGGCATAAGCACGCACGCACGCATGCACGCACGCACATGCACATATACATTCTTGTACATGTTTCAGCTTTAGAATGCGCTGGCAAACCTTACGACACAGACACTCATATATGTTGCGATGGTCACCTGCACAGGAACTCCGAATACTGGGGACGACTTAGCTGCTGCCAGGCGAAGGCATACAACGCGAAGACACACGTATGTTGCGATTGGGATCGAGTCATGCCCAAGGAATGGGTGAAGGGTCACGGGAAGGAATGCTACGGCCGTAGGTTTACGTCCAATGCAGACAGTTAATTTATACACTACCACTGAATTGTTTAATATCGCAACAATTTGGAAAACCGGCTTAAAATGTATTCCGTGGCTTACATCTTGAACGCTGTCCTCTATTAATATGCTTAAACATTTCCAATGTGTCAGTGACCTGTTCAACTTTGCGGGTTTGTGTAACACTTCATATGTATCTGATAATGTGTATTTTTCGCGAATGTCTAAACATTGAACATTATTGAAAAACGCTTTTCTTTTTGGTATTTTAATTAGTGGCTATACCACAATGAATGGAAGATTTCTTTGAATTGTTTTCAGTTCATTATTCTTTTTGTATGCATTGTTATGTTTTTTCTTATTTTTCTTTGGTATCTTTCAGAGCGTTTTGTTTTGTGAACACAGGTAAGATATTCATACATATATTGTGATTATAAAAATGACTGATATTATTCTCGGCTTCCTCACACCTGCATAGTCGCCCTGGCTCATGCGCGACCGATCACTACACTCTTTATATATGATTATAATCGATCAAAGCAAACAAAGCACACACAACAAAAATGCAAAAGAAACGAAGTATTTTTTTCGTTTTTCCGTAACATTTCCCCCGAGGGTGCACAGCTGTACGTGTGAGTCTGAGCTGCAGTTAACCTTTCCTGAGAGCTGGACAGCAATGGTCTCCTCGACCAATTCAGACACATTAATTTTAACAACGTTGCGAACAGATGTTGGTCTGCGGGCGAAGTCCGTATTGCCATGACAATTCCGAAAGCACCGAAGCCCTGGTGTATTGGCAGCAGGTCTGCATCGGTTGACATTTAACTGGTAGCCATCTTGGTTGCTAAGCATCATTTTCAGTGTTGTTCATACACCAGTACCCATTTGACACGCGTGAGCCATTTTGAGAACTTTTGCCCCTGCTAACCGTAGTTGTAACCTGTGCTCAAAGCAAATGTTTTTTATATAAAGGTTATGTACCTACAGTGTCAGCGTCATACGTTATGAAAAATTACACCAATGGCAATGCGAATTACATAACAAGTGGTTGACGAAAATATCGGAGGTAAAATGTGGCTAATTTTTCCGGGGGAGAAGTGAGCCAACGTGTGTGGAGAAGCCATAATTATCAGATTATATTAATGATCTTTAAAAGGCTAAAATGATCATATAATATTTTAATTTGTCCCAAACTTAGCAGAGAATTATAAAACTTATTATATTATAAATGCTGCTTATAATGCATGTAAAACATTTAGGCATAGTTATTCTAACCCCGTTCGCTTTTAATATATAATAATATAATTATATATGAGGCGCGGAGCTAAAATGTTTCCTTCTGAGCATCCCAAATCAAATGTGAGCCTTTGTTATATAGCAAAGGCTCACATATGTTTTGGGGTGTTTTTGAAAAAAATTTAGGGTCTAAGCATATTGGCCCAATCCACGTTAACTGGTACAATTATTGGGATGCGATTTTGTCCACTAGACCAAGTTCTGTGCATGTTTGTTTGCTTGTTATTATCATAAAGTATGATGTATCAAGCTTTACCATGTAAAATATTCTCACCTAATCTTTACTGCAAAGCATTGTACAAGTGCTTTAATATAACTACACAAAATGTCTTAGTAAATTGAGGTACCAGTATATATGCGTAAGAGAAATAGCTATAAATAAAAATGCAACAATGTATTGTATTGCTAATTTTTTTTACATTTATTGCACAAAGAACACCGAACCATGGGAAAACATCAAACATACAGGTTGCAACATTGATTGGTCTAACAATGGCTTTAATGGTTGGCCATAACAAGTAATATAGTGAAGAACACCAGTAAATTATGTTTGCTTTCGGTTTGTCGCATGTCTACTAGTGTTACTCAATCAGCTAAACAAATGTGTAGTAATCAATGTGTGAAAACTTTGTTTCATTGGAATTACATCACGACATTTGCATTGACAGTGTTTGTCTCACAGAGGACAATAAATTAATGGAACAAAAATGTTGGACTCTCGATAAGCCAATGGCTTTCTTGTCCACTTGCCATATGGGCCTTTGCCTTGGCAACGTTGTCAAATCTTGTATCAACGTTGATCCTGATAACGTGTTTTACAGAACTTCAATTATTCTCTTAATCATCCTAAATCTCAATGATTACAATATTCAATGTTAATTAAGGAGTAAACAAATGTGAAAACAAATAATACTTTATTTGACATTGGAACAAGCAGAAACACACAGAATCATTAATCGTATTATGTTTACTGAACTCTAAAGAGAATTGCGCCATATCATGCACCGCAACGTTCATTGCAACTACAAAACAAATGAATACAATTTAAACTTCAGAGATAGCCACTAAGACCACTAGTCACCACCTCTTGGACAACATTCACTGACAAAAATCACAAATGTAAAGTTGTGCTTCTAACTCCAATTGAGCGCAGGCCATATGACGCCAATTGTGACACTTACGACAACAAATCCCATCTTCTATTGGAGGACTTGCGTATTTATCATTACAAGATATGCAAAATATATCCACAGTTTTTCACCAACTGTCTTCTTAACAGCGCTGGATTTCCCATTTCCTTTCCCCTTTCGTTTTCCCTTTTCCTTCCCCTTCCCAGCTTGTGACAGTAGAATAACATATTCATGGAGACAAGGATGCTCTGCAGCGTCTGAGTCTCCTGCCAACGAACCCGGGAACGCTTTGTCTGAGTCTGAGGAATCTGACTCTACTCGCGCCTTCTTTGTGTCGGTGTCGGTAAACATTAATGGTTGCCCCTTTTGCGCTTTCCTCTTAAGAAACATCTCCAGAAAGAATCTCCGGACATCTCCAGAAAGGTCAACCAGAATACCGCTGTTGGGAGATCCTCCCGGGATTTCTGGAATTCTAACATCTGGTCCTGAAGATACACAAGCTGTAGGTGGAATGTTCGTATTGGCTTCAGTTGTTCTGTTACATCAATGGATTCTCAGGATTTTTAAAACCAACACGATAAACAATCATCCAAATTAATTTACAATTATTACAATTCGTAATAATCGTCACAGAAAAGTTAACAACGGCCCTGTTATGTCTTCTAGTGTCCGGCTGTTGTGAGATAGGAAAGCACCCTTGTCGATTTACACAGATGTCCCTTCCATTTACCTTGACGCTGATGGTAGACAAATCGGACAGCTCCAGAAAGGTCAACCAGAATGCAGCTATTGGGAGATCCTCCCGGGATTTCTGGAATTCTAACATCTGGTCCTGAAGAATCACAAGCTTCTGCGTTGCGTCTTGTTACACTGGTTAAGATACAGTGAGGTTTACGTCTTGTTACACTGGTTAAGATACAGTGAGGTTTACGTCTTGTTACACTGGTTAAGATACAGTGAGGTTTACGTCTTGTTACACACTGGTTAAGGTACAGTGAGGTTTACGTCTTGTTACACTGGTTAAGGTACAGTGAGGTTTACGTCTTGTTACACTGGTTAAGGTACAGTGAGGTTTACGTCTTGTTACACTGGTTAAGGTACAGTGAGGTTTACGAACATGCGTAGCAATTTTCTGACGTGGCGACTTCTTGCGAAACACCACTGGTTCACTTCTCCCCTGTGCGAATGGCCCACTTCTCCCCTGTGTGAGTGGCCCACTTCTCCCCTGTGTGAGTGGCTCACATCTTCCCTGTGTGAGTGGCTCACATCTTCCCTGTGTGAGTGGCTCACATCTTCCCTGTGTGAGTGGCTCACTTCTCTGTGTGAGTGGTTCACTTCTATCCTGTGTGAGTGGTTCACTTCTGCTCTGTGTGAGTGGTTCACTTCTATCCTGTGTGAGTGGCTCACTTCTCCTCTGTGTGAGTGGTTCACTTCGTGGCGACTTCTTGCGAAACGCCACTGGTTCACTTCTCCCCTGTGCCAGTGGCCCGCTTCTCCCCTGTGTGAGTGGCCCACTTCTCCCCTGTGTTAGTGGCCCACTTCTCCCCTGTGTGAGTGGCTCACATCTTCCCTGTGTGAGTGGCTCACATCTTCCCTGTGTGAGTGGCTCACTTCTCCCCTGTGTGAGTGGCTCATTTCTCTGTGTGAGTGGCTCACTTCTCTGTGTGAGTGGTTCACTTCTATCCTGTGTGAGTGGCTCACTTCTATCCTGTGTGAGTGACTCACTTCTCCTCTGTGTGAGTGGTTCACTTCTATCCTGTGTGAGTGGCTCACTTCTCCTCTGTGTGAGTGGCTCACTTCTACACTGTGTGAGTGGCTCACTTCTACCCATGACCTTCTGCTCAACAAGTGACAGCCATCTTGACATACTTATGTACTAAGTATCAACTGTTGGTGCAGCTAGCATCATGAACATCCTTGACTAAGGCAGTGTGGATGTCATTTCGTGATCTTGAATACATGAAGATTTAAAAGGAAAAGTTGTCAGTCTGAGATGTTTACTTATACTGTCAATAAATTAAGATTTAAAAGGAAAAGTTGTCAGTCTGAGATGTTTACTTATACTGTCAATAAATTAAGATTTCAAAGGAAAAGTTGTCAGTCTGAGATGTTTACT
>OY759271.1:27797449-27967449 GCA_963662155.1 Lamellibrachia columna | reverse complement strand
GCTCTCTGTTGACCTGTGTTAGCTCTCTGTTGACCTGTGTTAGCTCTCTGTTGGCCTGTGTTAGCTCTCTGTTGGCCTGTGTTAGCTCTGTGTTGACCTGTGTTAGCTCTCTGTTGGCCTGTGTTAGCTCTCTGTTGGCCTGTGTTAGCTCTCTGTTGACCTGTGTTAGCTCTCTGTTGGCCTGTGTTAGCTCTCTGTTGACCTGTGTTAGCTCTCTGTTGACCTGTGTTAGCTCTCTGTTGGCCTGTGTTAGCTCTGTGTTGACCTGTGTTAGCTCTCTGTTGGCCTGTGTTAGCTCTCTGTTGACCTGTGTTAGCTCTGTGTTGACCTGTGTTAGCTCTCTGTTGACCTGTGTTAGCTCTCTGTTGACCTGTGTTAGCTCTCTGTTGACCTGTGTTAGCTCTCTGTTGGTGCATTTAGCCATTTATGAGTTTTCCCCTCTCCCCTCTTTCAAGAGTAGACAACTCATAGTTGCAATGTCATCACCTCTCATTTAGAATGACAACACAATACCACTTGTCTGCATGAATACGTTTTTACAACTTTAATTGCATTAACACACACGCACGCACATGCACACACAGATATACAATACTGACTGTAATGTTCAAGCAAATAAAAAATCGTAGCAACTTAAACTATACACTGCAATATTTGACAACCTAGGAAACTGAACACAGCAACTAAAATAAAGACCCCCTTAGCCGATTGTGTCACGTGAAAAAAAATAACCCAAACATTTTGGTACATACAGCAACTTAAATAATGAAACCTCTGACGATTTCTGCAAATTAAACATAGCACTGCAGGCATTCATAATGGTGCTTCATTGACGGAGCAGGACAGACAGACACTGTCTACATTGCAGTTGTATGACCATGGTGTATACACTGGTTGTGTTATGTTGTATTTTGTTTGTCTGAGTTGACACTCATGAGACTTTCACCCTGTTCCCGGTCCAGGTCTCGCAGTCTGAAACAGAAGCACCATAACTTAATTCATTTATTTCAACAAAACACATTAAAACATTCTGAGTTGCTGGCACGGCCCGGAAGAAAATGCAGCCACTGCAAGAGACTCCTTGCATTACCCAGTAAAGTTTTGGTAGAGCAATGCCAATGGCAATGACAACTTCAGGACCCAAAAATCATGCACCACTGCCGGTTTCACGAAGTATTGTTACCGCACAAATGAACTTATATGGACGTTTGATCACGTTTTGTTTTGAGTTACATAATCTACGTCAAATGTTGCAATATCCCACCCCAGGGTAATTTTTAATGTACATCCCCAGGCACGCCTACAAAATATCTGCTCTATACATGCGAAACTGAAGGGGAAATAAGGGACCAAACATACATACAGACAGTCATAAACATACTTATAAACTACTTTAGAGCATAGTTGTATTTGAATGTTTACTCTATACAGAACGAAACATTTAATCATGTTTAATTGATTACAATATGGATATATGATACGTATTGCCTGCAGACATTAAGTTGACAAAAACTTCTGGTTGGAACATGGTTGGGTCATACAGTCTTACTCTCCAGATAAAGACAGTCTCATCCGTAGACGTTTTAAGAGACTTTTAAAGTCACCTTTTTACAAGGCTTACGAGTATTGAATATATATATAAATATATAGATATATACATGTATATATATTTGTCATGTTTTTAACTAATTTATTATTATTTATTTAACTCTTTCTTTTTTTACAATTTATTTTTAAATATTCTACGATGAACATATCTATAAATATCATATTTTAACTAACTTATTATTACTGATTTAGCTAATTAATCTTATATTTACATATCTTTACTATGTGTATGTGTATGCATCATGTTTTAGTTGACTTATCACTATTTATTTAATTAATTTGTAACCTATATTTTAAGTACCTCAGAATGGACTTTGTCCAGATATACAAGTGTACTTATTATTACTACTATACCTGGCCAGTAGATGTCGCCGCCGACAGGTACACTGAATACACTTCTTGAAGGCGATGAGCACAGGGTCGTATGTGTCATAGAACGCCAGTAGAGTGACGACGAAGAACGCAAGAAACACGCCAACGGTGCCCAGGTAGAATGTCCAATCATAGCTCACCTGGCTCTGAGGAAACAGAGTCTTAGAATATAGTAATAACATAATATTTTATTTGATAATCCAATATTGTTTGTGGCACTTCACAGCATATTAAAATTAATAACATAGTATAGATAAATAAACAAATAAATAGATTAAACAATACTAAAAATTCATATTTTTTTTTAATATAGCACAATACAAAAATATATAGTAATAATTAAATAAATATACATATTATTATAACATAAAATAATATGCTAATATCTATATCCTTCTTACTATATGGTCTCCACGCTTGTATACATTATTCTAAATGAGGTCTAACTACTGCTTTATACAGAGGTATAATTAGCTTTTTTCCTTTTATGTTATGTTTCTCCTAATCAACTCAAGAATTTGATTACCCTTTGAAGCTGCAATATCACACTGCTTTGAAAAACTTTAATACGCTTATTGTAACTCCTAAGTCCTTTTTTTACAGTAGTACCCAGAACAGTATCTCCCATTTTATAGTTTACACTCAAGTTCCCATGTCCTGTGTGTAGGCATTTACATTTCCCAAAATTTAACAACATCTGCCATTTCTCAGACCATTTCACTAATCTGTCTAGATCGTTTTGTAAATGTTGTTTATCACCATCAGTGCTAACCGTTCTAAACACTTTTGTGTCATCTGCAAATTCCAGTACGTTAACATCAGATATACACATCTCACAGAGATGTAAAAAGAGCAAGAATGTTGTAGAAAATGAAACAATACTCACATCTTGCCTGAGTATAATATCAGCGATTGTAGTCATGGGAATTGTGAGTGTTAAAGACAGCATTGCAACCAGTGACGATGTCAGAAAGCATGCCCTTAAAACATCATCAAACATTGTGTTACGTCAATTAGACATAAAAATATTCATATGACATTATCTGTAAGTTGATAGATTATTGCATGCATACACAGACATGCCTGTGTGCATAACATAATTAAATGCAGACAACACACTACATTCAAACTGCATGGGTCTTCGATCAATGACACATTACTGAAACCTCGCAAAACATCAATCTTTCCTATTTTATTTATCTTTGCCATCATATTTATCTTCACTAATCTACTCAGACAATGTTAACCACAAATACGGGTACTTGTTTTCATAAGTTACATACAACATTTCTGTGTAACAGTTTTTTAATGACCTTAAACACCATCTTAAAATTTACACATATTTAAATTCTTCATATTTAAAACCTTCATTCGGCATATATGTCAGAAATACACATTCAACTTGACAGTAATTCTCTGTCTGCGACCACTTGTTCCCACTAACATATGAAGAGACGTACCAGAGCCAGAGAAGCTGTGACAGGACTGTTCCCATGAGCCCATTCGCCAGGAGAAAGATACACTGCAGTCGACTCGGCCACTCAAACACCTCCGTCTCCGTCACATGGAGGATGATCATGATGGGAGACAGAAGCAGCAGCGTGAACAGACCAAGGAAACCTGTCGATGAAAGCCATTCACAGTCATGTCTCGTTTATCCATTCTTTGAATGACAATCCGGTTTTTCAGTAATCTGCATGCTTTTATTTGACACTGAACTTGATACGCTGTAAACTGCTTCGTCAGTAACCAAAGCGTGTGGATAAACAAGTTTTATCACATCAGATTCAGACATGCCGTTCTTTTGTTGAACTCAACATTTTTTACTTGAAATCATGTACAAACCTGTATAAAAAATTGTGTTGGTTAATCAGCCTAAAGCAAATCCATATAAATATGGTATATGGCCATATTCCTCCCAAAAATACAATGCATGTATGATTATGCTAAATCCAAGCAGGAATCTTCCTTGTAGCAAGGTAACATTTAATCAGATTTAACACTCTGTCATCAGAAGCAACAAGCCCCATATGGCATGTGGGCAACGAATCCACCAGTAACGGTATATCTACTGTCCTATCACCATGGTTAGATATCTACCTATTCAGTTTTTAAACATATTCACTCTGCTTGAACTTGCACAGTTTGACAGAGTGCCTGTCTAGTTGAAAATTGTTTTTAATGAAAAACAACACACGCAGACATTTTTTTAATAGAAAAACAATAACACTGAGACAAAAACACTTTTTAACTTATGTATGGTTATCCTTTTGAAATTCTGCATTTTCTTGTTAAAGTTATATACATTTTTATTCAGTTGCATAAAACAGTTCTGCCATCTTGTGAATATGTCCAGTGTATGAGTTTTATCTGTGTAAAATGATAAATATAATGGCTAGACAGATTGGAATGTCTTTACTTACCAAAGAACATAGGGATGTTAAGTTTGTCTTCGTTATCAACACGTCTCCGGAGCAGAACGAGGTAGAGAGCGTACAATATGGCACCACACAGGGACCATAGGGCTCCCACAGCAATGTTTGGCTCACTCAGTCTGTTGGTTGAGATGCTGACTAGAACCACACCTCCAACACTGCAACAACATTCCTTGATACAGTCAACACTCCAGAACCACAATTCCAACACTGCAACAATAGGTCAGACACTTCAGATGCACTCTCTTCGATACAGTCAACGCTCCAGAACCACACCTCCAAACATTGCAACAGGTCAAACACTTCAGATACACTGTCCTCTATACATTCAACAATCCAGAACCACACCTCCAACACTGCAACACTTCAGATACACTCCCTCAATACAGTCAACACTCCAGAACCACAATTCCAACACTGCAACAATAGGTCAGACACTTCAGATGCACTCTCTTTGATACAGTCAATGCTCCAGAACCACACCTCCAAACATTGCAACAGGTCAAACACTTCAGATACACTCCCTCAATACAGTCAACACTCCAGAACCACAATTCCAACACTGCAACAATAGGTCAGACACTTCAGATGCACTCTCTTCGATACAGTCAACAATCCAGAACCACACCTCCAACACTGCAACACTTCAGATACACTCCCTCAATACAGTCAACACTCCAGAACCACACATCCAACACTGCAAAGACATGTCAAACACTTCAAAAACACTCTCCTAGATACAGTTAAACGACACTTCAAATTCTGCAAAGATTTACAGCTATTTAACAGTGGTTGTGACAATGGCAACACATTTACCGATAACGAGTCTTAATGTTACACACCTGATGAGGACACTGACACACTTGGAGAAGGTGAGTGTGTCCTGGTGAGAACAATGACACACATGAGAGATATGGTGTTACACACACCTGGTGAGTACTGTGACACACTTGGAGAGCGTGAGTCTGTCTGTGTTGCAGCTGGGGAAGATTGCTGAGAGAATGAGGGTGAAAATACTCGAGGTAGATGCCACCATGTGTATGATGCCCACGTCTGACTCCTGCGACTTGGAGTAGGCCAAGTTGCCAAAGAAAAACTGAAACAAAACAGCTTTGAAATTTAACAAGATTTAATAAGATTGCCATCCATAGCAAAAAAATAGATAGCAAGTGAACAATGAAGCTATTGGCTTATCGAGTGTCCAATTCATCCAGGGGTGAGATTTAGCAACCTTGCAAAATGAAGTAGCCCGACAGCTTCTTAGGTAGCCCACTTGCTACTCAATACTTTGATGATAGAAAGTAAATACTTTGAAGATAAAAATGTATGAACAATATCAACGACAAATAAAAAACATCAAAAACAAACAGTTTTGAAACATTTATTTTTAAGGCAGGTTCAGTAGAATGTGATACATAATACTGAATAAAATACAGTATACAATTATACACAGGTTGTTTTTCTTTCATAGGATGGTACATCAACAGTCTTCGCAAAAAGTCTCGAAGCGTCACAGGACATAAGGTCCTGTGAAGTGAACTGTTTTGCTGATTTTTACGGGACCTGATTTTACCCTAGCCTAGAGAAACTTTAACCAGTCTCCCGATTAATTCACCAGAAGCGCTCCGCGCACCATGGAGATAATTAAATCTAACTATAATCAAGATAGCATATATTTTTATGTATGTACGTTTATATTTGGTTATAAATAAACACGTTCACGTTTTTCTTCTAGACGGCTTGCCAAACTATCAGGGATTGATCTACGACCCCACTAATGAAACGTAACGCCCTTATTTTTTCGAAATAACCCATATATCAAGGATTCTTAGTGGTTTTTATGGTAAATCAAATGTTCACTGTGTAAAACGTTAACTTCCAACAATCGCATAAACCACGCGCGCCGCGGCGAATACTTCAGTACGTAAACCGTTTGAGAGTACGTAGCGACATATAGGCGGTTTATATTATTATAGTAGAAAGCACGCACCCACGTATTGGCCCGAGGTCGCAGACCAATACACAATAAAAAGACAGTAGAAAGCAGATATTCTACTATTCATCAACCAACACAAGTATCCACGCGATCTTCTATATTTTGAACATTCAACGAGTATTGCATCACGTGTGTGACGCAGTTGTTTCGGTAATACGTTCGAGCGTATTGATGGCATATTGCCTGAGGCATTTGGTAAACATTGCTATCATGACTGTCACGTATAAAGTAACACGTAATCCCGTCCTGGGGATGGGCATTTTTCTTGTATATATAAAAGTGGCGCCACGCGGCACCAAGACTATTAACATGACCGGTTATTATTTCAATGTAGAATGACCGTTCAGTTACACGTTGAGCGTCGATGTGGTTGATTAAAAATACAATGAATGCTCCCTATTGATATCGCTTCGGCTACGGTTTGGCAACATTTCTTGCAATGTCAAACGTGTCACAAACACCCGATTTATGGTTAACATATATCCAGGACTACACTTCTGAGATGTTTATTGACATTCCGTTTATTTTTGCTGGGTCTAAAATATTGCAGCTCCGTAAATATTTCGAGTCGCCATCCGGGCTACTGTAGTCAAAAATTGAAGTCGCCCGAAGCCAGTTTTGGGCACCATTGGCGACCGGGCGACCGCTAAATCTCACCCCTGTTCATCTATTTGTAACATGTCCTTCTGAGATATGTGTCAGTTTTGTTTCTAAGTATATTCATGATGCTAGTATTTACACAATCAGTAGAATCATTTCTTCTATTCATTTACCATCTTCTGTGATGATGGAATGACGTTCTGGTTTCTTGAGATGTGAATTTTGACATCGTTTTTACCTCTCAGGAAACTATTTTGACCGAATTTCTCGGTCTTCATCGGTGTAAATCACTCCACCAATGAAGACTGAGAGATTCTGTTGACATATCTGAAGGCAAAAAACATTTCTTTCAGAGGTAAAAACAATGTCAGAACTTTTTTAATATACTACATGTCAATTATATCCAGGAAAAGAATACGTAAGACTGAGAAACAATGACTGATTCACTGGATTGTAAGAAGAGTCAGCCAACATCGTGTTGCAGACAGACAGGATTTACAGCATACTACAGACAGACAGACTTACAAGGGCAGAGAAGAGTGCAGCAAGTTTAGCAATCTGTTTGACAGTCAGTCGATTTGCCCCTCGAGAATGAGCTTCCTGGAGTCGCCGGTAGGTGGCGTATGGTAACCTGGCTAAAGCTGCTTCCTCTGCATGCATGCCTAAAAGACATTTACCAAAACAAAATTAATTCTGGTCCGATTCATCTCTGGTGCCCTCTACAAATAAACAAAATTTTTCCGTTAATCAACATGGAGTTACTTAGCCAGTATTCAGCAGGGGATGTTTTTATTTTGTGTGCAAATGCAGAAAAGAGGTCGGAGAATGTTCCTGGATCTACAGTTAGTCTGGACTTTTTATTCTAAAATTCTTTCCGGTAATACTGGCACAACTTCAGCGGCCCATGATTCACAGGATGATTTGTGAGCATATCATTCATATAAGCAACATCTTTCAACTGGGTGGGAGACACAAAAAGTGTAAACATAACAATAATTTAACATTGTTTACACAACATATATTAGATGGCATCTAGAATATTGTATACAAGCACGGCCATCTTATTATGTATTATTATACAATTAACAATATATCTAATGCTTGAGAAAGTGCAGCAACTAAACTGGTCACAGGATTAACAAGACAAAAACTATATAGACTTGAAGAACGGCAATTACGAGGAGATTTAATTGAGATATTTAAGTTGTTAACTGGGAAGGAGAACGTAAACCCAACTACGCTTTTCTAGCTTTAATCTAAACAATCTCAGAGTTTAGAGTAAGAAATTAAATAAACAGTAATGCATGAATTCGTAAAAATTTTCATCAGGTTGGCAGATATATATATATTTCTTCGATGATGCATATATATATATATATATATATATATATATATATATATATATATATATACATATATATACAGTCGCGCCTCGTTATAACGCGGTAGTCGGGGTCCACGACTCCGGACCGCGTTATAAGCGAGGTGCGTTAGGTGTTCTCATATCTGCCACCAGGGAGCTACTAAACAACAGCGACCGCCGCCCACTGCACCAAGTTCATGAACCTTGTCGAAGCCCCGTGTGCTTACAGCATTGTCTTATACGGCAATATGCAGTTTACGGAACTTATTAAACGAGTATACTAGCATCAACGTGTATTATTTTTAAATGTCACACCCTCTTGACTCTTGAAATGAATAAAACACTTGTACGTATACCGTTATGGACTAGATCTACTACGATGATGATGTACTGGACCGCCAGGCCTACGAATCGAAAATAATAACCTGGACTTGAGCGGCCGAAAACGTATATGATTTGACAAACGTAGTATGCAAGCTGATAAAACACAGAAAAAGACAATAGGTCGAATTAATAATTGTTTCACTTCGTCTTTCAACCGATCTCGTCCGAAGCATAAATTTATTACGCACCACTTAACATCGATTCATCATTTCATATGCGGATGACGAATTCGTATTTTCGCCACCGGTAGCGCCTTGGGTTAGGAATTTGGCGTGTTGGTTTCGCGTCGCGAAAACGATTAAATTTACGATGTAATGGAAGCATGTAATTTCACCCAAGTGTTATGTTGGTACCGCATATTAAATGCATTTAAAACGGTTGATCTGATTCTTATGCGAGGCATATTTGTGAATCTCGATTGCAATTTACAAGCCGTCGACAGCGACTGATGTCGGCGGCAGCGCAAAACAAACAACACGTTGATACTCGTTCATTGACATCGTTCACCTAATGTTTCTTGAGAATTGTCAAACCAATTCTAAGTAGGTTTAAGCGGGCCCATTTGACATTTTCCCCTAGCGGCAGAAATTCGGGGTCCACGACCGACCGCGTTATATCCGAATCCGCGTAATAATGGGGCGCGTTATAACCGGGCGCGACTGTATATATATATATATATATATATATATATATATATATATATATATATATATATATATATATACACGCATCATCGAAGAAATGAGAAACCACCAGAAAGAAGCTGCCATTATTTTTATCGACTTCAAGAAAGCCTTTGACTCTGTAGATAGAAACACACTATTCCAGATTCTCCATGCGTATGGCATCCCAGAGAAGATCGTAAAAGCCATACAGATAATGTACGTAAACACATCTGCAGTTGTATTGACTCCCGAAGGGGAAACTACTAATTTCAACATTAATACAGGAGTTCTCCAAGGAGACCCTCTTGCCCCATACCTATTCATTATAGTCTTGGACTAGGCATTAAGAGCTGCGATTGATGACAGAGAAGGAGTAACCCTAACCAGACGCAGAAGCTCCAGACATCCTGCCTCGCATCTCTCTGACCTGGATTATGCTGATGACATCGCTCTGTTCGCTGACACGATACAAGAAGCAGAACTTTTACTTCGTAAAGTGGAAGTGCTTCCAAATCTACTCGACTATTTCTCAACCCAAGCAAAACAAAGTACATCCATATCAACCCCTCTGCTAATGATAGCGTTCATTCATCAGATGGGAGACAAATTGAGAAAGTAGAGGATTTTAAATATCTCGGATCCTACGCAAACCCTCAGCATGACATCCAGTTCAGAAAAGCACAGGCATGGGCAGCAGTTCATGCCCTTGACAAAGTTTGGAGAGCGCCCATCTACAGATTCACGAAACTGAAGATTTTCAGGACGACGGCTGAACTGATCCTGATATATGGATGCGATTCGTGGTCACTAACACAATCAGTAGAAAATGCACTGGATGGCACCTACACAAGAATGCTGCAGAAAATTCAAAATGTGTCCTGCATCACCACATGACCAACCAAGAACTGTACGGCTCCCTCCCACGGATCACCAACATCGTGAGACAACGGTGTCTTCGTCTGGCAGGTCATGTGATGCGCCATGACGAAGCAGCCAACAAAGTCCTGCTCTGGAAGCCTGATGGTCCTCGGAGAAGAGGTCGACCAACAACTACTCTACAAAACATACTAGAGAAAGAACGAACCTCAGCAGGACAAATCTAATAGCGGCAATGAAGAACCAAAACCTCTGGAAAGAAATCATCATGTCACCACATTAAGTGGATGACATAAGTAAGTAAGTATGTATATGAGTAAAGATTTTCATCAAATAATCTCAATAGTTGTGATTTGAAGAGAATCGTTACTCATCAAAGAAAGGCATGGAATTATGTAGATGGCGATTCTTCAGTCAGAGAATGGTAGATGTTTGGAATTCATTGCCTGACTACATCACATTTGCAATCTCTACAAACAATAAAAAAATAGAACTGATAAACATTGGTATAAGAAATGGGCTACTCTTAAAAGGCTAATTAGTAGCCTTACGAGTGCCCATTATTTGTAAGTATAAGTGTAAGAACATATGTGTGGACACTTACTGGACAGTTGGCGGACCTCGGACAAGTTGCTGAACCGCACCGATCTGGAATGACTGAGACCTACAAAAAAGACAACATTGCCGATGAGAAAAATTAACAGTAGAATCAGGCGAGTCAAATTCAACTAACCTGCAAATCCGACTCATCTTGAGATCTTTATATTATTCAAAGAAAAACGAGGAATACAGGTTTTTGGAGACATATTTTGGTATATAATACAACACTGATCGCCAGATGGCAGTAGGTCCTACTATCACGACACATCGGTAACGTTGATGGCCTTGATCTAAATACACTGTATGCCATATTTCACTTTATCAGATGAAAATGTATGCAACTATTCGTAATAATCGTGGTGTTTATACATTTAATGCATTGTGTATTATCACACAGTGGTGTTTTTCGAACACATAAATAAGTAGGATTTGAACAAAAGTCACGTTTTGTGAGACATGTTTTCATCGTTTGATAATCGTAAGTATTTCACACAAAAAAAACACGTTTCAAATGACTTGGTTGCATTCAATCAGTGAAATAACTGTTAGTGACTTAGAATATTGATCCCCTGCGCAAAGATTTCTTCAGATTTTTTTGTGAAAAGGCATATTCTATAAAGTAGGTCTGATTTAGTTCCGATCAGAATAGACTACACAAAAACGTATAATTATTGAGAAAATGGACTGATCTTGGGTTAGCATCTCTGCATGTAAATACTTGCTTCTGAGCAATTACACACGCCATTTGTGGGGTTATTCCTGCATAATTTTTTATAACATTCTTTTGTGATACACTGCCTGCCTAATCACCAAGTTATTCGTCATGTTGTTTGTCTTCGACGTACCACTGTGACTTGCTTCCACATCAACTGTTGCCCTCCTCTTTATCCCAGTAGTCCAAGCTGAGGCTGGCATCGATACTGGATTTCAATTTTTTTTTTTCGTCACTAGTCCCGTTTCACTGCTGTCTCCACCACCCGTCTCCACTCCCCCATCCCTCGCCCTCATTCTCCACTCCCCCATCCCTCGCCCTCATTCTCCACTCTCCTCCCACTCAAGCGAAATCTCTCTTCCTGCAGTCCTTCCATCTCAGTCTTGGTCTTCCTCCTCTTCTTCTACCCCCCACTCTGAGCAAATCTGCTCTCTTTGTCAACCGTTCCCCTTACATTCATTCCCCACTTTAACTCTCTTTTACAGATAAAATGAATAATATCATTGTCTCAGATACGTACTACTTGTAATGTCTCAGATACGTACTACTTGTAATGTCTCAGATACGTACTACTTGTAATGTCTCAGATACGTACTACTTGTAATGTCTCAGATACGTACTACTTGTAATGTCTTAGATACGTACTACTTGTAATGTCTCGGATACGTACTACTTGTAATGCCTCAGATACGTACTAGTAATGTCTCAGATATGTACCACTTGTAATGTCTCAGATACGTACCACTTGTAATGTCTCAGATACAGACTACTTGTAATGTCTCAGATACATACTACTTGTAATGTCTCAGATATGTACTACTTGTAATGTCTCAGATACGTACTACTTGTAATGTCTCAGATACGTACTACTTGTAATGTCTCAGATACGGACTACTTGTAATGTCTCAGATATATATTACTTGTAATGTCTCAGATACATACCACTTGTAATATCATCTGATTCTACACCACTGCCCTTGTCTTCAGTCTGGAGCGGCACATAGATGGGTTCACTCTGTAGCAACAACAGAGATATAGTTAGTGGCGAATCTGGCAAGGTGTCATCTGCATAGGAAAAGTCTGAGTAACCTTAGAGCATGCTGTAGAAAATAAACACCCTTTTGAGAAAATGAAATTTTTATAACCAAAATAGTATCAGTATTTTGTATCGGGTCATTTCTAGTACTACTTGACAATGCACTGGAATCACGGAACAACTTCAAAAATTAGTTTCTTCGACTTTTACTGATACATATATATATAGGACATACAAAACTCCAAAGTTTAGTTTCTTTTCAACCTACACTTGTTCCAAGACACACAAAAAAGTATATTTTTAAAGTCAAGATAATCTAAATATCGGAACCAATTACTACTTGAAATTTATTATTATGTTACTGTCTCATAGTTCCAATGCAATTTTCTCTCTCACAAATGTAACCTATTTGATAAATTTGATGCCTTAAATATGAAGGCGAGGGTGGGGGAAGTCTCACTCAGGGGGGTTGGAGCTCGAGTGGCTTCCACCCTTATGCTTCTAGATGCTTTGCTGTATATTAAAAAACTCACCAATAAGTCCTCCTCTGGAGTGACTTTGCTGTCTGAGTTCACATCTTCTGCCTGGAACAAGCGAGAAATGTGACACTATCCTGTTCTGTACATGTAACAACTGCCCAATGTTGTAAATACAGTACAGCCTGTGCACAATGTCAAACAAAATCACAGTTACCCTACCTCAAGGGCACTCAGTTCCATTTAGAATCATTACTATACACGCAGGCAATATGCTCTATTCAATACATGGGTTCAGCTATGATTTCACACAAGTGCGATGACAGCAGAACTATTGTTTATATCTTGATGTGGTCATCACGTACAAAACGGCAGACAAAATTTGAGATACAATTTTTTGCAGATGACTTTCCTCATCTGTCATTGGTATCAATTTGTTAAAATCAATTACACGTGTGTAATAAATAATATAAAATGGAACATAATATATATTGCAACCTGCACCATCCCCTAAGCATCGCCGACAGCTGACAGAATAGGTCAAATAATTGGACACATTATTTGTGTTGCTCCGCCAGCCATCTCAGATGGGGGTGGGGGGGAGGGGGGGCAGATGGCACCTGCTCTGTTTGATATAATAATCGCAAGTTAACGTTTGAGGATGAGTCCCTAACAATGACTAGTTGTAGTTATTTATTTATTTACTTATTTATATGTAATTTAATGTTCTTAATATTCAATACTTCTAAATTTGTTTTGGTATTTATTTATATGCAATTTAAAGGTCTTAATTTAATACCTATCTATATTTATATGCAATATAATGCTCTGTGGTACTGATTTATTTAATTTAATCTTTTATATTTTTTTTATATATATTTTTATATTTACTATGTCTATATGTACTAGTCAGTCTCTGTAATATGTAATAAACGTTATTATTAAAAAAACAATCATCCTGCTCCCACGGAGATGAAAACACACTTGACTTTTGACAGTCAACAGACACAATGAAGGCATTCATTTTTTGTAAATGCGCAACAAATAAGAAACTGTAGAATTGATGTCCACTTACGACGAGCGTGCTCCGACATTGGTGACACCATGATCGCCAAACCACAAAGCCAGTGAGGTAGCATACGAACAGTGATGTCTTCACATACGTAGTCAGGTACGGCTTGTCAAAGTGTGTCTCCGTACACAGGTACTGCAAAGATGACACAACATATCACATAAGAGAAGAAGAGTTTAAGTAGACTGTAATCATATCATGACTAAAATACACCTCAAGTTGATCACATAATTAAAGATCTTGATTAAAAGGAATTAAAAGCATTGTTCAATTTATATCTCGAATGCAGTGACATGCACAGAAAGCACATAGTTATTAACTTGTTTTCTTTAGTTAACTTAATATGTGTACAAATGGGATTCTGGACATTTGGTCATGCAACATTTTGGTCACAAGGCATTTGGTCACACAACATTTGGTCACAAGACATTTGATCAAACAACATTTGGTCACAAGACATTTAGTCACATAATGCAGGGCATGACGTCTGGTTACCAATTTACTTTAGTAACATAACAAAACTTAAATATTAGACCAAACCTTTTTAAAATGGCAGGATTTGAATTTTTACCAGATGCAGTAAAAATAATTTAATAGTTTGATGATTTCACCAAATTTAAATAAAATGTTTATAAAAACTAGCTGGTATGTCATAGTGGATACTAGATAGATAAATTTTTTACCCGTCCTTCCTCAATTCCATTTTTTTGCTTGTCTTGTCTTGACTCAATCCGCTAAGTCTGGTTCTCTGATCTTGTTAATGTTTCTGCTGTGTGGTGGTATTATTAGTTGAACTGGTTGCCCCAAATGTTCATGTCAAGACTTTGTCTACTTACTCGTGTCACTTCAGTTGACGCAACCCATATGACGTCCACTACGAGCAGAATGATGACACCAAGGACAAGACGTTGCAGTTTGGTGAGTTGGTTCAGTCCAAACATCCTCCGTCCGTTCAAGAAGCTCTCTGCCTCCTATTTCCAAATGTCACAATCTCTCACTCATGGGAAATATATGTAACATCCCTCAAACCACATTACACACATGCACACTCATCTTGCAACATAGTTAACTGGCTAACTGACAAATGTTGCAAAGAAATAATAACTCCCAAAGGCGTTATGAATCTGGAATGTGTGTGTGTGTGTGTGTGTGTGTGTGTGTGTGTGTGTGTGTGTGTGTGTGTGTGTGTGTGTGTGTGTGTGTGTGTGTGTGTGTGTGTGTGTGTGTGTGTGTGTGTGTGTGTGTGTGTGTGTGTGTGTGTGTGTGTGTGTGTGTGTGTGTGTGTGTGTGTGTGTGTGTGTGTGTGTGTGTGTGTGTGTGTATAATGAATGAGGAAGATTTGGACTTGGCGCAGCACCACTGCTGGACCCGGCCAGCGAACGAACCATGCATGTCTACAACCTATGATGTAATTATATATTATAACAGAAATACAAATAGAAACAGTGATATTTATCAATTATATTGATTAACTTCTATGATGGATAACTAATCAATGATCGATCGGTTAGATAAACCAATCATTGATCATGAAAATTTTACTCATTCCCAACACTATCTGCAGCTATACAAATAACTAAATGACAAAAAAATTACAAAAGCTACCGGTATTAACTTACTGTTGATTAATTTAACTTATTCACAAATAAAATCCAGTGTAATTTCATGTACAAACATTATGTAACTATATGTGGATGTAATTGTGTGCATATGTAACGTAAAGTCATGCTACTACGGAAATCTGCATGTGCTAAAAATCATGTCCCAGTCGGAATGCACCTCTGATCAGGGTTGAAAAAAGTTATGATTTTTTTAAATCAGATTTTTTTATTTAAATTGGATTTTTTTTTTTAATATGGCATAATTATAGACATTTATATATGTTTATATTTATAAACTCTTTCAAACGTGTTGTATTAAAATCGATTTTGGTACTTGTCTTAACACAGGGTACATGATTTTTGCTTATATAAAGTTAAATAATGTTAACATAGTTTGATTTACAACAGCAACAAAACTGTCGTTTTAAAATACATGCATAATAATAATATATTTATTTGATATAGCAACAGATCCAATTTTAAACTGTTCATGGAACTCATTGGGATGAACACATCCATTAGACAATGTCCACAAAGCCTCACACCCTGTAGTTGCATAATCTGTCTTGGAATGGAAAGCATGCTGTGTGTCTGTGGCTGTGGCCTTGATAATTATTGTTTGCTGAGAGGGTAGATTAGCACCTGTCCTAGGCACTGTGTACTCTAAGGGTCTCTAACCAGACTGCAAACTGGTACAGTATTAGACAATTGTAGCCCAGACTGTCTTACTTGAGTCAACATACTGAATTGGTAACAACTAGCACAAGCTCTAAGTGGACTTTAACTCAGGGCTTCTTACTTGAAAAGATACTTCCTCTGGAAGACAAATTTGTGTGGCTTCACTGCATTCAGAAAGGGAATAGCTCAAACATACACAATGGTGTCCTATGAAAAACTTCAAAGTTAGCCTGGCCAAGTGAATTACATCAAAACAACAGTTAACCAGAAGCTGTTATATTGCAATTAATATCAGACTATCTGGTGACAATACAACTACACAAGTGTGCGCATACCATGCTTTTTTAAATAAAAAAACATAAACATTTTTTTATCTCAATGCTTGTAAACAATTATTTGTTTTAAATTCATATAAATCAGCGATAAAAAATCAGAAACCAATGATTTTTTTGAGTGAATTAAACCAATGATTTAAATCAAACAACTCTGCCTCTGCCTCTGCCTGAAATCACCAGTCACAATGCGCCAACCGGCTTGGTCGGAATGCCCCACTGTTGGTTGGAATGCCCCACTGTTGGTCAGAATGTCCCACTGTTGGTCAGAATGTCCCACTGTTGGTCGGAATGCCCCACTGATGGTCAGAATGTCCCACTGTTGGTCAGAATGTCCCACTGTTGGTCGGAATGCTCCACTGTTGGTCAGAATGCCCCACTTTGGACTGCACTCTTTATTCAAAATGAAATCATTTAAGATGTGGTTAATTGCTATTGTCCAATCACATGATAAATAATGAATCACTTGAATTTAAATTTAAACTGAACATGTAACAGTCTTTTTTATATGTGCTCAGGCAAAGCCCATTCTAGTAACGCAGTATTCACCGCCCAAATGTTGTTTAATAAAATTTAAATAGCAAAGTTGATATTCATAAAGAGACAACAGTCAAATAGATTTGAGTCCAATATGTAATAACTATATTAACCATCTTGATATGCCCTGTAGCACTGTTCTTGTAATTTCCATAAAAAATTGATGGTGACAAACGGTGAATAAAAACCGCCACATTACATTCCCTTAGAATTGTTTTATCATCTTGTCATTTATAACAGTAACACTAACCATAACTGAAACAGTGCTTGAAACCAGTACTCTGATGGATTGACCGTTGTTCAGTACACTGTAGATCACAGTAGCTTTGTTCAGCTCTCAGACCAGCAAGGGTCCGGTGTCATTCATGACACTGAACCCTGGAGTTTTAGGCCTGGGACATGAAGGCTACTGGCTCCTACATAGGGGAATATCTCCCCAATGTAGACCACCTGCAGCAGTCTGCCAACCGGACCAGACAACTACTGAGACTGCAAAACCCAGCAGGGGTAGGCATGCGGTGCACTTTTTATAGAGTTAAAATAGTGTGCTACTTATTGAAACATTTGTGGCACATGTGAGCTGCTTTTGAAGGCGTATTTAAATAATTAAAGGCATGCCTTTAAATAATTAAAGGCATGCCTTTAAATAATTAAAGGTGAGCTTGATCTGCTGTCATAGACGTCTGATGCATATTGCAGAGGACTAGTCAGGCAGACAGGCGACTGTTTAGGGGCATGTGTGTTTGTAATTAATTAAAGGCATGCTTTTAATGTTTAACTTTACGTACGCCTATTTAAATAATTAGAGGCATGCCTTTAAATAATTAAAGGTGAGCTTGATCTGCTGTCATGATCTCATCCATGAAGCCCTCGTGTGAAATCCCACAGTTGCCCATCTGCAGTCCTTCTGAATGTCATTCATGTGTACTGTGTGCCTGTTCTTAAGCTGTTGCTCTACCCCCACCTTGTGTATGTCATTCATGTGTACTGTCTGCCTGTTCTTAAGCTGTTGCTCTACCCCCATCTTGTGTATGTCAGTCGTGTGTACTGTCTGCCTGTTCTTAAGCTGTTGCTCTACCCCCACCTTGTGTATGTCATTCGTGTGTACTGTCTGCCTGTTCTTAAGCTGTTGCTCTACCCCCACCTTGTGTATGTCATTCATGTGTACTGTCTGCCTGTTCTTAAGCTGTTGCTATACCCCCATCTTGTGTATGTCAGTCGTGTGTACTGTCTGCCTGTTCTTAAGCTGTTGCTCTACCCCCACCTTGTGTATGTCATTCGTGTGTACTGTCTGCCTGTTCTTAAGCTGTTGCTCTACCCCCACCTTGTGTATGTCATTCATGTGTACTGTCTGCCTGTTCTTAAGCTGTTGCTATACCCCCATCTTGTGTATGTCAGTCGTGTGTACTGTCTGCCTGTTCTTAAGCTGTTGCTCTACCCCCACCTTGTGTATGTTCTGCTTTTTCCTGAAAGTTCCAGCAATACACGTGTGCGAGTATCTGATGGGGAGATTATTTATATATTTATATGAGAGAAGCGGGCAGAGGTGTTATGATGTTGGGTTAAAAAAAGAGTATAAAATGTATTGAGTTATTGATATTACTTACTGGTCTGACAATGTTAATTATTTTATAATTTCTATAATAATACACTTTGTAGTTTACTTTGATACTCATTGATGTGGTGAATGTAAGCCTTAAAG
Source organism: Lamellibrachia columna (assembly GCA_963662155.1). Taxonomy (NCBI): domain Eukaryota; kingdom Metazoa; phylum Annelida; class Polychaeta; order Sabellida; family Siboglinidae; genus Lamellibrachia; species Lamellibrachia columna. Next base: position 27,948,404 of record OY759271.1, on the reverse strand, counting down.
CAGCAATTGCACTGTGCAGCTGTTGAACATAATAAAACGTACACTATTATTTATGGTCTGCTGTTTTTATTATCACTAATACGTTATTATTTTTACCATTATGTTTAATGGCATAATTCCATGTGAAAAGTATGTTTGTTTAGTATGTTTAATATTTGTGTAATTTGAATGCAAACAATGCTAGATATAATCCATATACAACAAATTGACCATGTTTATATAATTATATATGTAACTACCACAAATATATATATATATTACATGGCCCACTTTGGTGGTATTAAATTGCTTATACACACACACACACACACACACACACACACACACACACACACACACACACACACACACACACACACACACACACACACACACACACACACACACACACACACACACACACACACACACACACACACACACACACACACACACACACACACACACACACACACACACACACACACACACACACACACACACACACACACACACACACACACACACACACACACACACACACACACACACACACACACACACACACACACACACACACACACACACACACACACACACACACACACACACACACACACACACACACACACACACACACACACACACACACACACACACACACACACACACACACACACACACACACACACACACACACACACACACACACACACACACACACACACACACACACACACACACACACACACACACACACACACACACACACACACACACACACACACACACACACACACACACACACACACACACACACACACACACACACACACACACACACACACACACACACACACACACACACACACACACACACACACACACACACACACACACACACACACACACACACACACACACACACACACACACACACACACACATAATATATATGTATAAGCAATATAAGGGGTATATGTGTAACATGTCGAGTGGGCCTAGTCAAAAGTAATTTAATTGTTTATCCGATGATATATATATACACACATATATATATATGTATATATACATATATATATATATGAATGCACACACATGCAAATCTGCATTTATTATGCGAAACCCAAGAAACGGTACATCGTGACTAATAATATGTCTAAGAAGAATGATGCGGCGCGATTGCCCTCTATTGTGGCTCTAATACTCTGCCTATGGGCGATATTGAAGGAAGCATTTACTCACGCAGACGTTTCATAATAAGAACCCCAAAATTATCACAAGTAACCTCGGTTTTATATTATAATACATTAAAATTCTATACCACCAAACTGGGGCATTCCGACAAAGCGGTTGGAACATTTCACTGACCTATTATACTGTTGCACGCAGGCAGAGATGTGCATTTCGACCGATTCCTAAAAATCTAGGCCCAGGGGACTAAGCATACTATTTCATGTTTGCATACCAGTTATTGTAGTGAATGTTACCTCAATTGTTGTAGAACACAGATTAATTAATTATTATTATTATACATTTATAATGCGCCGTGTATCTGGGTTAAAGACCTGCTCAAAGGAGCTAACAAGATAATGCTAAATAATAAAAAATAAATTGAAATGCTAAAATAAAATGTGGTTAAGAGACAGGTAAACATAAGCTAAATAAAAAGTTAAATAAATTAATTAAATAAATGAGTTATGTAAAGAAGGTAAATAAATAAATACATGAAATTAAAATAAAAAAGTTAAAATAAACAACTACAATTATGTTGATACATTAGATAAACATATAAGTTAATCAGATAAGTTAAATAAACAAATTAAATAAATAATAAGTTAAATAAGTAAAATGTTCGAGTAATTAAACTGTCAACAGAGTGTTCGGAAGGCTTCGCAAAAGAGATATGTTTTCAGGAGTGACTTGAATACTGCAATGGAGTTGGCTTGCCTAATTGCGTATGGCAGGGCTTTCCACAGTGGCAGTGCTGGCCCGGCGGGCTGCTGGCCCGGCGGGCTGCTTGCCCGGCCCACAGCCCGTGCCTCTACATAATTTTGCGGGCCGGGCCTGGGCCTACATACTGCTGGGCCCAGGCCGGGCCTGGGCTTAGTGTGAGCGGGCCGGGCCAGGCCTGAGCCTGGACATAATAAAAATATTCATACAAAACACCGATTATTACTTCTTTTTTTTAAACTGATTATAAATTGTAATTCCGTTTAATGAATGCTTAAAATTATTTCTTTAGTATTATATAGTTGCAAATTGAGACCTTGCATGGAATCTAATGACCCCATAAGTTCACTTGGCTGGAAGTAGCCAGCCCCAAATGGTTACTTTAGAAATATTTGCAGAGGCAATCAAGCCATGATTAACCATCAACTTATCACCCTTTGACCCTACCAGTGGACATTCTATTGTCTAGGTCTTCCCTCCAAACATTGCCCACCTGAAAGACCTGCCTACTGCCAAGTGCACACTAGGCCACTAGCCCACTACCCAGTACCCAACCCAGTTGGTGATTGGTATTTCTCCCCAGTCCTAATTCATTCACACTTGTGCTAATTCACATGTCTGAACCTGTCTGTCTTAGGCTAGTGACTGCAGGCCTGCTGGAAATGCCACTGGGTGTCAGTGCCAGTGGGTGACATTTAATTGAAATATCATATTAAATTATGTTAACTTAGTTGAGCTAATTCAATTAACAATATAAATTGGGATTATGGCTTGCATATGGGTTAAGTCAGGGTTAGATAAACAAATATCCTACCCTAACAATAAACCAATACATTAAAGCCAAATATAACAAATGTTACCATATTTAATAGTAATGACACTAAGAAGTTTTTCTTTATTTTTCTTCAGGATATTCGTAAGTTTGAAGAAGTTGGTGGTGCTGAATTTTTAGAACTCATCCAGCACACTATGGACCTTTTTTATTTAATAAAACAATAAGTCTGTTTTACAGTTTATTTGTTTTTCGTCTTTGTTATAAGATTATAGGTTTATCTTCTCTAAACTTAGCGGGCCGCGGGCTTGCGGGCCGCGGGCTTACCCATCTTTGGCCCACGGGTATGGGCCGGGCCTGGGCCTGAAACTTGCGGGCCGGGCCTGGGCCAAACATTCACGGTCTGGGTCGGGCCTGGGCCGGGCCTAAATTCTAGTTTGCGGGCCTGGGCCGGGCCTGGACTCTAACTGCTAATTGCGGGCCGGGCTTGGGATCAAATTCTAGGCCCACGCAGGGCACTAGTGTGTATGGAATCACTAGCGACGACAGATACACTGGGCATAGATGATGCACACGCGATACACAAGTAAAAGAAGCTTGAATTCGATTCGCCGACGAAGAGGCAACCAATGGCAATGCCAATGTAAACTGAATAAACCTAGCTGGTGTTGTGATCTCGTCTGCGGGTTCCAGTAATCAGCCGTGTCGCGGAGTTTTGAACCATAATCCTTACTTTTAGAAGAATATTTTACTGAAGTAAAATATCATATTTGACCATTTATCGCGGGGGCGGGGCGGATTCAAAGGGCGCGATTGCTTGAATTAATTTTGTAGAATCCGACATTGATTAGACAGCATTAACATAACGAATATCGACATGTATACGAACCTTGGACTTCTTCTCGTAAACTATATACCTACATAAAATAAATACTGCATATTACATAACATATATTTCCTATGAACGGATTCCAAATTGGAGCCCTAAATGACGAGGAATAAAACCAACAGTTTGTTTACACTTTCTTTCCCAGCTCCTGTCAGAAATCTCCAGGATGTGAGGTGCAAAACGTGGCTTCGGAGATAGAGGTAAGAGCGCTACATATTGCACTGGTACGCTATACCCCAAATTTTGGCGGATTTTCGTGGTACTAACGAATTAAATATGTGCGCGTGTGCGTGCGCGCTCGCGTGTGTGTGTGTGTGTGTGTGTGTGTGTGTGTGTGTGTGTGTGTGTGTGTGTGTGTGCGTCAGCCATCAGAAAGACATTGGCTATAGTCAAAAGTAATTTACATAGTGGGTGACAAAATCATGTCTCATAAACAGAGTGGGTGACAAAATCATGCATAACACTCCTACATCACAGCCTACAGACTGCATTTCAACACAATAGGAGCACCACATTTGCATTTAAAATGCTCGCAGAAAGAGCAATCACAACAGTCAACAACACAACACACATCCCGCTAATGGATATGTCAAAAGCTTTTGATACCGTAAACAGAGAGACCCTGCTGGAAAAATCTGAGAACGATTATGGATCCTGGTGAACAACACACGATCAAGGCACTGACGTGGGAGGGAAAGTGGAGAGAGGTTCACGACAAACACAGGTGTGCCACAGTGGGACTGTCTAAGTCCAGTCCTCGTCATCATCTATCTAGCCAAAACCTCCAGTTACCAAACTGAATTGAATGATCACAACTACCACCTGAAGTCTCCTGAACCACCACCACCAACAAGTACACATCTGATAGATCATGCATACAGCAAACCGATAAACGTGATTATCGATGTACAGTACACAGATGACACAGAGTGGGCAGTGACGGGGAGCAGACATGTAATCGAAAACATCAGAGTACACACAATCCCATTGCTAGAGCAACGCCAACTCCAGAACAACCACCAAGGATGAGGAGTATACCATAGACAGGCTATCCAAGGATGTCTCTTGGAAATGCTGCAAGATCCTGGGTTCTGTGCTTGATACTGAAGAAGACATCAAATGAAGAAAGAAGCTGGCGCTTGATGCAATGAGTTCATTCCAAGAGGTTTGTAGGTGTAATCAAACCAACTGCAGCCTGAAGATCAGAATCTTTGAGGCACTGGTCCAGAGTATCTTTCTGTACAACTCAGAAATCTGGACTATGACGTCAACTCTCACTGGTCAACTGAATGCATTCTAGCGTCGATTGCTCAGAATGGTAATTAACATCAGGTGGCCAGACAAGATAAGCAATGATGACCTCAGAGCTATCACGAAACACACAGACGGGAGTGACAAGATCTATGAGAGAAGATTCCGATGGTGTGGTCGTCTGCTGCGCATGTCAGAAGACACTGCTTCAAGAAGAGCATTGACCTAAGCAGAGATGGATGAGCGAGGACCCAAGGGCCGTCCAAAGCTAACCTGGCTGGCCCTGATGAAACAAAACCTGGCAACACAAAATCAGCTGGAAGTGAGCTAAGGAACTGGCACAGGATCGGGTCTGGTGGAAGTTTTTTAAGTGGAGGATAACTGCAGCGATGCATCCTGCATGTGAAGCTGAAGGATGATGACTGTGGTCAAATCTCAATTATTCTGCCGGCTGACATGTTTATGGCAGTTCTAAAAAAAACAATTTCCAGTTAAACGCATCAAATGACCGAAATTGAAGGGCCATTGAAAGCAACAAAAACTCTAAATCAAATGAGTTGCTAAATAAAAATGAGATAACTAGTAAACAAAGACCAAAATACATTGCATAAGCTGAGTTTAGATGCAAACAGCCTGACCATATCCTATCGGCAAATATAGCAATAAGGGTTTACAAATATATTTTTATTTGATGAGCAAATATTGCCAGACTACATGCACTTGTGATGTAGGGTTATCTAACAATATGGCATAACCCATGAAAAAAATGTGTATTCAACAAGGTTTTCCTAGTAAACAAAAAAGGCGTGATATTCTTGATTTTAGTTGCAAATGGTTATGTCTTAGTAACTCTTATTGGTGCTTAGTAGGGGTGATTATTGGTGCTTAGTAGGAGTGATTATTGGTGTTTAGTAGGGATGATTATTGATGCTTAGTAGGGGTGATTATTGGTGGTAGTTTTACTATTGCGATAGCCATTTAACTATTGTGATAGTTTCATAACTATCATGATAGTATCATGATAATATCATTCAAACTAAATTTAATAGGCATACATATTAATTTCACTTGAGGTGAGTGAAGCTAGCTACATCTCATGACACAAGTCGATCGAACATTCTAACAGAGACACTGATATATGTGATATGTCAAATATGTCGTTTCCACTGAATTTTAACAAAGTAAAAATTTCAACAACCTAGGTATGCCACCAGTGGTATATCTGTCCAATGCCCCCCCCCCCCCCAGATATGCAACCACTGGTGTATTTAGGGGGCCATTGGGCCATGACCCCTTAGATGCACCACCAGTGGTGTAGTTAGGGGGGGTACTGGGCAGGCCTGGGGTCTATTACATTGCAATGTAATAGATTACCATTATTATTACTTTTTGTTACTATTACATGTTGAAGGCAATGTAATATATTACTATTACATTTCAAGCTATTACTATTACTATTACATTTTCCATCGGAAATATTTTCTTTTGATTAAAATTTGATATACTTAATCACTTACAGATTCAAATTAACTGATGGGTGTATAATTAATTAAAATACAATTAATTAATAAATTTCCCAATTAAATTAACCTCATACAATTCCAGTCGGATGTAGAAGTTTCATATATTTATTGGAATGAAACAAAAAAACAATGTCATTGTCACATAACACAGTCTGATTAGTAGATCCATACTTCTCAGCTGCTGCTTGGTGGACAGTTAATTATTGGCTCAAGGATAGGACGTTTTTCACACTTTTGGTCAATAGTGTGCAAGCTAGCTACCAACTGAGAAAAACACAGAAAAGTTGGTATAAGCCCCTCGATTTTGTTCAAATATTACCCAGCATGGCAGGCTGGCAGCTAGGGTTCGGGAGATGGCAATGATTGATTGATTGATTCAGATGTTAAAGTGTGTTTATTGCTGGAAGCCTGGAACCCTTATCCTGCTTCAGTGAATAATGAATAGGCTTGTGTGAAAAGGATAGATGGCTGGTGGATCTGGCTTCAAATGACCAATTAGCCATGCAGCAGTCACATTGTCACAGTGTCTCCTGCTAATAGTGCTAAAGTTCATTGACTGTCATGATTCGGATACTAAACCATTTATCACCACTGTTGGAAAATAAATAAATAAATAAAACTGCATCCTCAAGAAGGATAGCAGAACTAGAGGACATGAGGTAAAATTAGTAAAGGATCAATGTAGATTGGACATCAGGAAGCACTCGTTCTCAAAGAGGACAATAAATGAATGGAACAAATTGTCTACAGATTGTGTAACTGCTAGCAGCATGAATATGTTTAAAAACAAGGTTGACACATATCTCAGGAGGGCGGGTTATAAGTAGATGAACATTGTTGGACTCTCGATAAGCCAATGGCTTCCTTGTCCACTTGCCATCTGGGCCTTTGGCTTGGATGGCAAATCTTGTTAAATCTTGAAAGACTGAACATGATGCAAGTCCTAGTATGTCAAAATACAGAATGTTTTGGTCTGATTATTTTCAATGAAATTGAATTTTGGTGTGATTGAAATGTTCAATTGTAATAGCAAAGTAATAGCTCAATTACTATTATTTTGCTTTCTATTACTATTACATTGCATTCTGTTCCATCTATTACTATTACTTGAACAATTGTAATCATCACTATTACTATTACATATTACTATAACCCAGGCCTGGCATTGGGCCATGGCCCCCCGTTTTACTTTATTTTTTTTTTAACAAGATTGCCATCCCAAACAACAAGTTCCAGATGGCAAGTCCACAAGGAAGCCATTGGCTTATCGGAGAGTCCAAAAATGTTCTCACCTATGTGTAGCCCGCCCTTATCAAATATATGTCACTTCTATTTAAAAACATATTCACACTACTAGTATTAACACAATCATTTGGCAGTTTGTTCCATTCATTTATCACCCTCTGTGAGAAAGAGTACTTTCTCATGTCCAACCTACACTGCTCCTTAACTAATGCTGCTTTGTGTCCTCTGGTTCTACTGCCTTCTTTAAGTTTGAAGAACATATTCCTATCAACATCCTCATAACCATTCACTATTTTAAACACTTCTATTTGGTCTCCTCTTAGTCTCCTGGTCTCTAGTGTTGTCAAACCACATTGTAATAAGCGACTTTCACAACTAAGGTCTCTCAATTCTGGAATCATTTTAGTTGCTCTTTGTTGTATTCTTTCTAGCTAGTCTATGTCCTTTTTATGATATGGCCTCCATGCTTGAATACAATATTCCAAATGTGGTCTAACTATTGCTTTGTACAGGGGTACAATTAGCTGTTTCTCCTTATACATGATAGTTCTCCTAATTAGCCCTAGAATTTGATTTCCTTTTGAAGCAGCAACCCCACATTGCTCTGAAACTTTCATGTCAGCACTAAACGTTACTCCTAAGTCCTTTTCTTGTGTGGTTCTACCTAGTACAGCATCCCCTATTTTATATTCTTCGTCTATGTTTCCATGTCCTATGTGTATACATTTACACTTCCCAAAATTTAACATTTGCCATTTTTCTGACCATTTAACTAATTTATCTAGATCATCCTGTAAACTTTGTTTATCTGTATCATTAGTAACCTTTCGGAATACTTTTGTGTCATCTGCAAATTTGAGTACTTTGCTACATATGTCATCTTCCAAATCATTTATATATATTAAAAACAGTATAGGGCCTAATACTGATCCCTGTGGTACCTCACTCAAAACCGATTTCCAATTTGAAATCTCACCATCTACTATTACTTTCTGTCTTCTGTGTGTAAGCCACTTTTCTATCCAGCTGATTACATCATTACCTATACCATGGGCTTTTAGTTTAAGTAACAATCTTTGATGTGGCACTTTATCAAAACTTTCTGAAAATCTAAGTAGACAACATCCACTGGTGACCCGTCATCTACCCACTTTGTAACTTCTTCAAAAAAACATAAGAGATTGGTTAGATTAGATGCTGATAGGAACCCATGTTGAGATGTATTTATTAATTTATGTTTTACAAGGAATTCCACCATGTGGTCTCTAATTAATGTTTCGAGTAATTTACATACAACTTATGTTAAACCCACTGGTCTGTAATTTCCTGGCTTGTTCCTCTATCCCTTCTTAGATAGCGACGTAATGTTTGCTTCTTTCCATTCTGAAGGAACTATTCCTTCTTCTAGTGACAAGTTAAAACATTTTGCAAGTGGTGTACTAATTTGCTCAACAATTTCGTTAAGCAGTTTTGGAGGTATCCCATCAACTCCAGGTGATTTATTATCTTTCATTCTTAATTTTTAATACATTTTAATACTACTTAAATGTTTTCTTTACAGTATTTTTCTGTTGCGCAACTACATGGTAGCATGGGTGACCAGGCTTAGCTCCCCTTTGCCAGTTCCTAGATACGCCACTGCGCTGGTCTATTTAATGATTGTAAATAAGTCAAATTACCTAATACAGTTGAAAATGAACAGTGGGAATATCAACATGACACAAATAGCCATGTCGATTTGTTTTGTCAACTATTGTTACTATCGATAGTTCACTGTACTATCAACAATAATTATCGATAGTTAAACTTACAATTGATAGTATTGCATTGCAACATCGAATATCGCGATTCATTGATAGTTTGATGCATCATGACACCCCTAGTACTTAGCCCCAAAACCATGACTTTATTTTGTTTCGCTTTAAATCAAACTGATGGCAAATTTAAAATAATTTTTTTTACATATATGAGCCTATGCCAACTACCCAGAATGAAAACTAGGCCAAGGCCGTGTATTAACACACGACACAGATGTATTTTACTAACATTTATTTGGCACATCGTTACAGAGGTCGATCCTTTTGTGTTTGTATGCATTTAAAACCGCCCTACACCTCTGCATGTAAGTAAACTGGAGATACAGATTCCTCACTGACAGTTACACTGCTACATTGTACTGGTGATTGGTTGCAATGCATCTATAATATACTGTTACATTTTTTGGCCACATTCCACAACAATACACAATGCCGTTGCTCGGCCAGTTAGCAACAAGTATTATGATAACGAGACAGGTTAATGGAATGTTAGCAGCTAGTAGCTAAGGTTAACTGAATCGCGTCATTAGATGCTATTTGAAACCAGACAGCAGTATAAACAGACAGGTGACATGATAAAACAAAGATGAACTCCTGAAAACAGGAGGTGCATCTATGATTGATAAAACATATGTATAATCATATTCACAGTATCTGCTATGTATATATTGTGTACAATAAGGCAACTAGAGTAGAACAGTATAGAATATCATAGATTTTCATGTATATATATCAACTGCAAATATCAACAAATGTTGAATGACCAAAACAAAGTTATTCCGTGTGGTAATACCTTCACGTGATATGCAGGACACTAGGTCTTGATAACTGTGTATAAAATCATTGCTAGCAACCTGTAGGTCAACAGGTTCTGAGCTAATACCACACACACCTGTGTAAATCACAGGTCTCCATTATAATACCAACAACGTATCAACCTCTCTCTAAAATGGGTTCTTTTTCACACATTTTCACTAGAAAACATGTTTTAGAGTTAATAATTGTAACAATACTGTGCATGACCTTGTCTTCAAATTAGTGTCACACATATGTGACCAAGGCTGAGTGAGTGGCGCATCTTCCAATTTCTGGCAGCTGACATCGCCACATGCAACTAGAGATGTGGGAAGTCAAACGCAGCGGACACGTCACGTCAAAGGAGTCATCAGATTGGACGTTTCAGTATATTTTTTTATCATTTCTGTAGATGAACATTAAACATATTAGCAACTCTCCAGTGTCCAGGGGAGGTGTTGCCTGATGCAAGCAGTGGCATTCACACCGGAGAGAATCGTACTGGGGGGATGTTCGACGTCACAGCGATGTTAGTACTGCGTCTGTAGCATAGTGGGTGGGGGGTTACGGATCCTTTTCTTTGGCGTGCCAGGGGTGCGGGGCGAATGCGGACTGCCGCTGATTACACGTGGGGTGACAGATCCCTTGAGTCCGGGTTGACTCATAGCCGTCTCGTAGTTCTTCTACAAAGCAAATAAGCAACAGTCCACTCATTTCAGTCATGGTGTGGCTAATATACAAAGAAATAAAATACTGCCAGATTAATAAAACGCTCAGTGGAATTACATTAGCTGACTGTTTATGGGACAGTATCTGCAGAATTTAACTTCTGACTAGAAAGGAGCATAATGTGCTGTTACTGACTGGAACTGACCGAGAGGACAAACCAACAGTGACCTGCAGACTTGATGAGTGGTCAAAGTCATTGGTACTTACACGTCGTTGGATCCTCAGTTTGGCATTGTAGAAGGCTGCTGACTCTGGGTTCTCTAGCAATAGACTCTTCTGTAGTCGCTCAAACTTCTCTTGTTCGTCTTCAATCTGAATGAATACATCAATATTAGCAACACAGATACAGTGCATATCTCAGACTATGCCACGATCATATCTATATCTAAAGGTATATGTAAAGATATATATAAAACAGTACATTCTTATATAGTACAGTATCCAGTCCTAAGGGCCATTCAAAGCACTTTACACTTCACCCCCTGGCAGACCTGTTCATTGCAACACCATCTTGACTTCTCTGGGAAGCATTCAGCCATGCTGCAATTACTGCACGAGAACTATTTGTTCACATAAATCACTCCACCAGTGTGTACAGCCAGGTACTCATTGATACACCTGAGTGAACTGTCTACAGCCAGGTACTCATTGATACACCTGAGTTAGGCAACGTGGAGTGAATGAAATTGTTTTGAAACAGCAGCAAGAGGATTCAAGTTTCAGTTCTCTTGACTGGCAGTCCAGTGTTCTAACCACACTGCCACTGCGGCCCTCAAGATAACACGTATACAATAGATATTGCATTCTAGATATTTATGCAAGTACCGTAAAGAGATATACTTGAACAAATGCATGTGCATGTGCATGTGCGTGTGTGTGTGTGTGCGTGTGTGTGTATGCGTGTATGTGTGTGTATGTGTGTGTATGTGTGTGTATGTATGTGTGTGTGGATGTGTGTGTGTGTGTGTGTGTGTGTATGTGTGTATATGTATGTGTGTATATTTTTTTGTATGTGTATGTGTGTATGTTTGTGTATGTGTGTGCATGTGTGTGCATGTGTGTGCATGTGTGTGTATGTGTTCATGCATGTATGTATGTGTGTATATATGTGTGTGTATGTGTGTATGTGTGTGTATGTGTGTGTATGTGTGTGTATGTGTGTGCATGTGTGTGCATGTGTGTGCATGTGTGTGCATGTGTGTATGTATGTGTGTGCATGTGTGTATGTATGTGTGTGCATGTGTAGATGTGTGTGTGAATGTGTAGATGTGTAGATGTGTGTGTGTGTGTGTGTGTGCGTGTGCGTGTGCGTGTGCGTGTGAGTGTGAGTGTGAGTGTGCGTGTGCATGTGTGTCTACGGAAAATGTGCATCTACAGGGAATGTGTATAGAACCTACCACTAAGCCAGACTTCTGAGGGGGCAGAACTCCAGCTCGTACCCCGATTCCTGCCTCGGAACTCGTCATATCATTGCCCTCTGGTGGGGGGAGTATGAAGCTCTCGTTGTACCAGTTGTCAAACTCTGCAGAAACAAATATCGGTGAAAACAATCAATGCATTGTCAACTAATTCGTAAAGTAGTATTCATGCCTGATTGTGACTCCTCATATAATCGTATTGTGATCGACACATCTTTGGAGTTACTCCAACGTCCCAATGCTGCCATATGGTGTCTCATGACTTGACTATTTACGCTACAAAACTATTGTTGATGGTGAACAATAAGTAATTTCAGATATCATGTCTGCCTTGCTGATACATCACCAGGAAGTAGATATCATGTCTGCCTTGCTGATACATCACCAGGAAGTAGATATCATGTCTGCCTTGCTGATACATCACCAGAAAGTAGATATCATGTATGCCTTGCTGATACATCACCAGGAAGTAGATATCATGTCTGCCTTGCTGATACATCACCAGAAAGTAGATATCATGTCTGCCTTGCTGATACATCACCAGGAAGTAGATATCATGTCTGCCTTGCTGATACATCACCAGAAAGTAGATATCATGTCTGCCTTGCTGATACATCACCAGGAAGTATATATCATGTCTGTAGATATCATGTCTGCCTTGCTGATACATCACCAGAAAGTAGATATCATGTCTGCCTTGCTGATACATCACCAGGAAGTAGATATCATGTCTGCCTTGCTGATACATCACCAGAAAGTAGATATCATGTCTGCCTTGCTGATACATCACCAGGAACTATATATCATGTCTGCCTTGCCGATACATCACCAGAAAGTAGATATCATGTCTGCCTTGCTGATACATCACCAGAAAGTAGATATCATGTCTGCCTTGCTGATACATCACCACAAAGTAGATATCATGTCTGCCTTGCTGATACATCACCAGAAAGTAGATATCATGTCTGCCTTGCTGATACATCACCAGAAAGTAGATATCATGTCTGCCTTGCTGATACATCACCACAAAGTAGATATCATGTCTGCCTTGCTGATACATCACCAGAAAGTAGACCCACTGCATACAAATATGTTATCTGATTGAGCGCACTTTGCTGAGGTGATTACTATCTGGACTGCAGAAATGACGGCAAATATTAACTACACGAATGCCATATTTTACAGTCATAACGTACCCACCAATAATGTGACCACACCACACAACTCAGGAGAAACTCATGACAGAGGCTCCTGGGCCAATGTTCATCGAGATCCTCCCAATTGTTGCAAATGTTCATCGAGATCCTCCCAATTGTTGTCAATGTTCATCGAGATCCTCCCAATTGTTGTCAATGTTCATCGAGATCCTCCCAATTGTTGTCAATGTTCATCGAGAGCTTTCCCAACTGTCTTTCGATTTATTCGGGTAATGTTGATACTAACTCAACGTGGATGCCCCCGTCCCCCACTCAGTGTTCTTATGATGTCATAGGAGGAGAAGGGTTGAGTTAACACTACAGCAACAGCCACCCAGCAACAACAGCCAACCAACAACAACAACCACCCAGCAACAACAGCCAACCAGCAACAACAGCCACCCAGCAACAACAGCCACCCAGCAACAACAGCCACCCAGCAACAACAGCCACCCAGCAACAACAGCCAACCAGCAACAACAGCCACCCAGCAACAACAGCCAACCAGCAACAACAGCCACCCAGCAACAACAGCCACCCAGCAACAACAGCCACCCAGCAACAACAGCCACCCAGCAACAACAGCCACCCAGCAACAACAGCCAACCAACAACAACAGCCACCCAGCAACAACAGCCAACCAGCAACAACAGCCACCCAGCAACAACAGCCACCCAGCAACAACAGCCACCCAGCAACAACAGCCACCCAGCAACAACAGCCAACCAGCAACAACAGCCACCCAGCAACAACAGCCAACCAGCAACAACAGCCAACCAGCAACAACAGCCAACCAGCAACAACAGCCAACCAGCAACAACAGCCAACCAGCAACAACAGCCACCAAGCAACAAATACTGTGGCTTCACAATACTGGCTGAACATGGTCGAATGCAGACTGGGTGGGCAAACGCGAGATGCGTGACATCATTGGCAGCACCACTTCTGTTGCATGGTGTGTGGAATGCCACATATACTGTAACATGTTCATCTCAGTCAGTGATAATCTCAGTTATGCTTCCAGTCACAACAATTGGGACTAATGACATTGTGGATGCCCATAACAAGATGGAGATATGTTCATATCCATCAGTGATAGGCTCGGTTAAGCTTTCAACGAAAACTGCTGGGACTGCCGAAGAAGAACCAACATTGGTGATGCTTCCAGCCGCAACTGGTGTGACTGATAAGGCAGAGTCAACAATGACTACTTCGACTAATTGATAAGGCAGAGTCAACAACGACTACTTCGACTAATTGATAAGGCAGAGTCAACAACGACTACTACGACTAATTGATAAGGCAGAGTCAACAACGACTACTTCGACTAATTGATAAGGCAGAGTCAACAACGACTACTTCGACTAATTGATAAGGCAGAGTCAACAATGACTACTTCGACTAATTGATAAGGCAGAGTCAACAAGGACTACTTCGACTAATTGATAAGGCAGAGTCAACAACGACTACTTCGACTAATTGATAAGGCAGAGTCAACAACGACTACTTCGACTAATTGATAAGGCAGAGTCAACAACAACTACTTTGACTAATTGATAAGGCAGAGTCAACAACAACTACTTTGACTAATTGATAAGGCAGAGTCAACAACAACTACTTCGACTAGTTGATAAGGCAGAGTCAACAACGACTACTTCGACTAATTGATAAGGCAGAGTCAACAACGACTACTTCGACTAATTGATAAGGCAGAGTCAACAACAACTACTTCGACTAATTGATAAGGCAGAGTCAACAACGACTACTTCGACTAATTGATAAGGCAGAGTCAACAACGACTACTTCGACTAATTGATAAGGCAGAGTCAACAACAATACGTTTGCAGTAGCAGTGACAATTCGGAGAGTAACCACATGCCTAGCATCCAGGGCAAACACCACCTCTTATGCAATCTCTGCAGGGAGGTCTTCACAGGTCTGAGCAGACTGAAGTGACATGTTCACTTGACGTGTGACACTAGCACACCAACTGATACTGATGAAAATTATTACTCAGAACTAAGTACATGCAAAATGATATGAGCAGCCATTGGACTTAAGCATCAAAGTGAAAGAAAGGATATATGACGTCACACACAAAAGATTCATATCTTTGGTATTTGCACAACACACCAGCACACACCAGATGGCAGCACTGTTCTAATGGGTTTGAGAAACAGAAAGAAGATGGTGGCTTCTTAGGTGAAGGAGGGCTCAAGAGAAAAGTTATTACTGGCATGTATGCCAGCATTATACCATGGGAGGGCACTGCTGCGCTGCTGTTGCATAACCTCTTCCACAGCCAATTACTGATCCTACACGTACAAGAATGCCATTGCACCAGCACATCTGATTTGAGGTTTTCGTAGCCATGTGTAATCTTTGTAAGTTGTGGCAAAGACAGACACAATACGTTAGTGTGAGTACCCATCCTGACCATGTACTACACCCTATGATACAGAGAGATTTTATTCAGCTTTTTCATGAGCTTACAATGATCCCTGAATTTAATGGATACCTCTGAACCCAAGAACATAGACTTCATTCACCACACTTTGCCTGTGTCTTTTGGAAGAGACACTAAAAGCCGTTGGTCCCTTCTACCTGGTCTCTGTACCAGGGGAAGTAAAACATCCACACTGGGTAAATGCGTAATCTATTGTGGACTCACAGAGTGGTGGTCTCTATCTCTAACCCACCATGTATGCATGGATGTACGTACGTACGTACGTACGTACGTACGTACGTACGTACGTACGTACGTATGTATGGTGCGAATGCACCCAGCTCGACAGTACTCTAGTCACATAATATGTGACTAACACAGAGGCATGAGCTGTAATGGAGAAGGAAGAAGGTCATGTCATTTAAGGTCAGAGTGTCCACTGATGAGAGAGAACATTGTATGCCTTATTTGAAATGACAATACTTTCCTACCTTGTACTAGACGGTGTCGACTTTGTTCAACAAGTTTTTCGCAGTATTTCACTTCTGACTTGAGGGTCTTGAGCTCCTCGAAGTCCATTTGGTAGGCCATTTTGTGCTCCCTCAAGCGCTTGATCAACAGGTACTCGTCCTCACCGATAATCACTTCTCCACCCTCCGTCGTTATCTCGTCTGAAACAACACAACAGCCTATGTCACATCCACACAGCTCCTCTATATAAGCAGCACCACTTGTATCCAGCTAACACACGCAATCTACAATGGTTCACATCATCGGAGGAACCTTATTGAGTGACAACTCCTATACAAAGTAGATTGCCAGACAATTGATTCAATAAATGTATGTATGTATATAATGTACGTACGTATATATGCACACATACCTATGTATGTATGGATGGATGGGTGCATGCATGTGTGTGTATATATATATATATATATATATATATATATATATATATATATATATATGTGTGTGTGTGTGTGCGTATACACACAAATATCATAATTATGTACTTACATGCAAGCATACACAAATAACAAATACACACATTCACATGCACACTCATGCATGCATGCACGCATGCATGCACACACACAACAATATGCATACACATGACTTAGGACAGGGAAGGAACCTACACTGTTGTTCCCTCTCCCACTGTGATGGAGGACAGGGAAGAGACCTACATTATTGTTCCCCCTCCCTCTGTGAAGGAGGACAGGGAAGGGTCCTACATTGTTGTTCCCTTTTCCTCTGTGAAGGAGAACAGGGAAGGGACCTACACTGTTATTCCCTCTCCCACTATGAAGGAGAAATGGGAAGAGACCTACATTGTGGTTCCCTCTCCTACTGTGAAGGAGGACAGGGAAAAGACCAACATTGTAGTTCCCTCTCCCACAGGGACGGAGGACATAGTTGTTCCCTCTCCCACTGTGAAGGAGGACAGGGAAGAGACCTACATTGTTGTTCCCTCTCCCTCTGTGAAGAAGGACAGGGAAGGAACCTACACTGTTGTTCCCTCTTCCACTGTGAAGGAAGACAGGGAAAGGACCTACACTGCTGTCCCTCTCCTGCTGTGAAAGAGGAGAGGGAAGAGACCTACATTGTTGTTCCCTCTCCCGCTGCATCTCCTCTAGTCGCACCCGACACTTGTCTATCTCCAACTTGGTGAGGTTGATCTGCCTCGCGAGGTCTGCATATGCCTTCTTTTTCGCACTCAGGATCTCCTTGTTCTCCACCAGGATGCGGTTGATCTCACTGCCAGCCTCCTTCTTGAACTCATCAAATGCCTCCATGCGCCCTGGAGGGGTGCTGTAACAGTCGGGGCAACTTTAACAAGATTGCCATCCAAGGCAAAGGCCCAAATGGCAAGTGGACAAGGAAGCTATTGGTTTATCGAGAATCCAACAATTTGTCAATTTTGTTTTTAAACATATTCATGCTGCTAGTAGTTACGCAATCTGTAGATAATTTGTGCCATTCATTTATTGACCCCTGTGAGAATGAGTACTTTTTGATATCCAATCCACACTGATCCTACACTACTGTTTGTATCCTGGTTCTACTCTCTTTTTTATGTGAGAAAAAATATTTCTATCAATATTTTCATACCCACTCAATATCCTAAAAACTTCAATGTGATCTCCTCTTAACCTCCTTGTCTCTAAGGTTGTTAAACCACATTCTTTTACACAACTTGCGACTTATGAGGCTATACTATACTATAAGAGTGGTTTATTTAGTTTTCCTTCCTTAGAGTCCATGACACATTTACCCCCCCGGGATCTTTTATATAGACACCAGATAGACGGGACCAACGGCCTTTAGTGTCTCTTCCGAAAGACACAAGCAAAGTGGGGCGAATGAAACTGCCCAAGTTTTGAAACACCAGCAGATGAACTAAAACCGTGGTCCTCTCAATTGATATTCCAGTAATCTAACCTCAGAGCAACCATGTCCCACTGAAATGTTGTGGAGATTGGGTTGGGGTGTTGCAACAGTCAGGGGGTAATGTGATGTTGTGTCACTTGGGGGGGTGCTGGAACAGGGGTAATGTGATTTTTCACTTTGGAGGGGTGCTGCAATAGTCAGGGGGCAATGCGATGTTGTGTCACTTTGGAGGGGTGCTGCAACAGTCAAGAGGTAATGCGTCGTTGTGTTGCCCTGTCGCCCTGTATAAACTATGCTGCAATAGAAGGTTTGCCATCATTTGAAGGAAAGTAATGAGTAGATTCACTTGAAATTTTAAATGGAGGGAGGCATGGCATAGAATGGTCAGATGGTGTGTCAGAGACACTGTATATATAATACTAATGAACTTCTATAACACTTATATCCTCAAGAACCTAGGCTCCGAGGGGCAACAAAACAATCATTAAGCATAATCATGAACAGGAACAAAAGTTATTATCAGAACAAGGAACCACCGAAGATTTATATAGTGGAAATGCAATTTGAAATAAATACAGGGTACGTCTAGTTTTTTAAGGTAGCTATACTTTCAGATTATTACATTATATATGCCTAGGATAGGCAATATTAGGCATATGTTTGTCAGATGTATCATCATATGTGTAGTATATGCCTAGAATTGTTGTCATATCATCAAATACAAGTACATGCGTAGGATTGTCATATATATCGTCATATGCATAGGATTGTCATAAAATGTACATATGCATACGTAGGGCATGTTTCACTCTCTAAATGTGCAGTCTACATAAAAATGCGTAGCGTTTGCTACTTTGCAGTAGTGACAGGGCAAATGTTACCTCAGAGGAGCTACGCTGAAGAGCTCACCTGGGGCGGGGTAGACCTCTCCTTCCATCAGGGCCGAGGCTGGTTGGAGTGCCTGCCTCGTCACGCTTATCATCTTTGTCACCAGCACCAGATGGCGTTTGTGAGAGGGTTTCGTGTGGCGCCCCACCTTTAAGGCTCTGTGATGGACTGCCACTCTTCAGAGAAGGACTGAAAGACGTCTCACAGCTATTAATGTTTATTAATTTATGTAGCACTAAATTTATACAATGATATTCTTTGGTGCTGTACATAATAGAAAACGAAAAAATTATCTAAAAAATATGATTATAGGATAAAAAATGTAGACAATTGTATCATATATGATGCTATATACAAATAAAAAATAACACAATATTCAC
The DNA here is from genome assembly GCA_963662155.1 of Lamellibrachia columna. NCBI lineage: Eukaryota > Metazoa > Annelida > Polychaeta > Sabellida > Siboglinidae > Lamellibrachia > Lamellibrachia columna. The sequence continues at coordinate 27,928,729 of OY759271.1, read as the reverse complement.
AACTACTACAGCATCACGTCTCTATGACATCATCTACAACAAACGAAAAGGGCACTTTCCAGGATTTTTATGTTTTACAATAATATATATAATATATATAATATATTCAATAAAATGACCTTTCATAGATGACATAATGTGCTGAATTTTCTTTCACTTTCGCTCTGTGTTCAGTTGAGTCAGTGCAGGCAGTAATTGTTTTTCACTTTCACTTTCACTCTGCATCTTGTTGAGTCAATGAAGGCAATAATTATCTTGATCTTTCACTGTGTGTCTTGCTGAGTCAACACAGCCAGTTAGTTATCATGCCTTACCTGTTCAAAAATGCTACACATTATTAATAAATATGACCACAAAAAGTGCCTCACCTCACCTTGACATTATAATTTTTACCATGACCTGTTTTATACTGACCTTGATCGGTCCTTTCCACCTTTCAACTTGGTCTTTGTTTCTCGCTTCTTTATACTGATGATGGATGACGCTACAGGTTTGGTGGTGTTGACTGCTGGCCCGATCCCAAACCCGGACGCATCTGATTCTCCCACCAGTTCTCCGTCATCGTTCACAGGTATGCCGGCCTGCTGGGCTGCCACGATCGAAGCAGGGTCTGTCCGGTCAATGAACGTGTAGCGACTGCGTAACCTTGTTTCTATATCTTTCTCCATGTCACTGTTTCGTAAAAAATCTCAGTATTAGTTATTACACAAATGTAAATAATTACACAAATGTAAATAATTACGCAAATGTTAATTATTACACAAATGTTAATTATTACACAAATGTTAATTATTACACAAATGTTAATTATTACACAAATGTTAATTATTAAACAAATGATTATTATTCCATAAATTAGTCTTTCAGTAGGTTCTGTTTGTGATGTCGGAAGAAAAGGGAAATAATCTATAATTATTTAACGGTAGAGTTTTAATTAACTATGCTAAATCAGAAAACAATTACTTCCATTATTTACTCTCTAACATGCAAAAAAATGAAAAGAGGTGTATTCTCTTCCCAAGGGGTGAATCCTCTTAAGGGTAATACCTAATGTGTGTCGCCTGTTAAGGAGTGTCACCTCGTAACGAGAGTCTTCTCCAAAAGATTGTCACCTAACAAGCGCCATCTGCAACGTTGCCTCAGCAATATTTCAAGCCACATCTCTGACACTACGTTTTCTTTTGTGGCCACTGTTGTCTTATGACGTAGGTAATTGTCAAGACAGCTGCTATTTAAACTCTCCAGTTTGCCATGTTCTGACATATTTTTGTGGGTAGATTTACTTACCGACACAGTTCCCGGAACCCTTCATACACTGCTTGTATCTGACGGACGTTGACAATCTGCAGAATTAGTTATGAACCAAATGTAATTGTTGACAGAAGGAACTATGGCCAACACAAACCACAAATTCAAGACCACAAATTTGTAGTCCAGTCAATTTTAAATAGCGGGTCTCAATCAACGCGACTGACCACAAGACAGAAGGAACAACACATATCTAGAATTTTACCAAAGGGGGTGCAGCCAACCATGTTTGGTGAGTCCGGGGATTGGATTGCCTGGAAACATTTTATTGTGCTTGAAATGGTGCATCCTGGGGCAAAACAGGGGGCATATTATTTAATGTAATTATTACACATCATTGTTTAAGCTAAATAATAAAAGATTTATCATTAATGGTTTAATTGCTATTATATATTTTTTTGTTTTCATCAGCTTAGTCTAATTATTTCAAAATCATGACACATTATTTAATTATTTGCAAAACAGGACAATATATCTAAATAATTAACATTATTATTCACATAGATAAACATTGTTAATGTATTTTTGAAAATGTAATGCAAACAAATTAGTTTAAATATGAATAAATAAAAAAAAAATTTACGTAAATAATTAACTATTTAGTTTAATTAAAAATAATAACAAATAATATCCTATAGATGCATCCTTGCATAAAACTGATAAATTATGAAGAATCAACTCTGCAATGAAGTGACACCTGGTGGACTTACATCGACTTCATCGAGGCGACCTTCAACGAACTGTATGACCTGTTGTTTCACTTCGTACAGCTGTTGTTCAGAGAGAGGCTCGTATGACATATGACTTCGGTTAGCCAACGTATCATGCATGGCTAGTTCATTTCTTAGTTCCTCGATCTCGTGTTGGAGCTGTGTGACAAGTCTCTACAGATAGACAGACAGACAGCTAGGGGTCAGTAATCTGGTCAAGACTAGACAGTCAATATCTGCTCTTGGAACACCTGGAAAGTGTTCATGAAAAAGCAGGAAAGTGCTCATGAAAAAACAGGAAAGTGTTCATGAAAAAGTGGGAAAGTGTTCATAGAAAAGTGGGAAAGTGCTCATGAAAAAGCGGGAAAGTGCTCATGAAAAAGCGGGAAAGTGCTCATGAAAAAGCGGGAAAGTGCTCACGAAAAAGTGGGAAAGTGCTCATGAAAAAGCAGGAAAGTGCTCACGAAAAAGCAGGAAAGTGTTCATAAAAAAGTGGGAAAGTGTTTATGAAAAAGTGGGAAAGTGCTCATGAAAAAACAGGAAAGTATTCATGAAAAATGGGAAACATCCTCTTCTGATCAACTTTTGGTGGTTTTAATAATAATAATACTAATTAACTTCTATGGCGCCTACCCCTGGTATATCCTCAGGAACCTGAGCTCAGAGGCGCAACAAAACAGAATCATTAAGCATAATCGTGAACAGGGATGCACAAAAGTCAGTATCAGAACGAGGGATAACCGAACATTTATGGTGGAAATGCAATTTGGAATAGATATGTCTTGAGGTTTTTCGGAAAATAGCAATAGTTTCAGATGTTTTCAAAGTGATAAGGAGTTCATTGCAGACCCTAGGCGCAGTGACAGAGAAAGCACGTTTATCCAAGTTAAGTTTTGCTTTAGGTACAATAAGGGATATTTGAAAGATACAGGAGATTAGCCAAGTAGGGTGGTTGTTGTGTAGATAGAGCACATTATGTAAGAGTGGACAGCTTAAAATCAATTCGATAAGAAACTGGAAGCCAGTGTAACTGTTTAAGTAGTGGTAGTGATGGTGAAAACCGAGGCGCCCTGAGAACCACACGTGCCAGACAATTTTGTACTCGTTGGAGTTTAGCCAAGTCTCTTTTAGCAATGTTATTTAGTAGTGAATAGTCAAGGCAGCTACTAATTAATGCCTTTGATATTGTTTTAGCAGTAGATATAGATATGTGATGCCGAATTCGATGGAGATCACAAATATGATGGAAACAGGATTTACATACTTGAGAAATATGCTGGCGAAAGTTGAAGTCACTGTCAAAGACAGCACCAAGATTACAACAGTATCTGATAGGAATGTATCACTGGCAAGCAGTTTAACTGGAAAATGGTTGATGACTCTATTTCGTTATTGTTTAGTGCCGGTAATAATAAGGTCTGTTTTATCTGGATTAAGCTTTAGCTTACTTGATTCCATCCAAAACAAGATATCAGTAAGACAATCACATAAAGTCGAAACAGATTCTTGTGCATTTGATTGTGAAAGTGATATGTAAACCTGTAAGTCATCAGCATACATGTGATGATTGAGATTATGATTACTAATGACTTGGCTAAGTGAGGTAGTACATAAACTGAACAGAACAGGGCCAAGGACGGATCCTTGCCGCACTCCAAATGGAAAGTGGTGTGGGCAAGATAATGTGCCAGATATGTTAATACTTCAATATCTGTCTGAAAAATATGATTTGAACCACCGAAGAGCTGGGCCAGAAATGCCAAAAAATCTATGGAGACGTTGTAATAGGATTAAATGATCAGTTGTATCGAAAGCAGCTGAGAGATCAAGTAAAGTTAGTGCTGTGACTTTGCCATTGTACATGTTATCAACTATATCATTATGTATCTTGAGAAGAGCTGTTTCGGTAGAGTGGAATCATTTATATGCACACTGTACATCATTTGATAAGTGATGGTTGTAAATATGTTCATGAAGGCGATTAGCAACTACTTTTTCCAATATTTTTGACAGAAAACTGATATTGGAGATAGGACGATAATTCTTTAGGTCATTTTTTCACAAAGTTTGTTTTTTAATAAGAGGATTTACAAGAGCTTGTTTGAAATCCTGTGGAACAACTCCACTCTGCATTGAAAGGTTTATGATAGTAGTAATGGGAAAGATGAGTTGATCCATACAGCTTTTTAGTAGAAGTGTTGGAAATGGGTCAAAATCACACGATTTGTTAGGATATTTTTAAATAATAATGAGAACTTCATTAGTAGTTGCAGGTGTGAAACTCTGTAGTGTTTTTTCATTTTCAAATTTGATCGAATACGAGCAATCTTATCTGTAAAGTATTTTGAAAAAGAACTACACAATGTATCCAATGAAGAATGTTCAGGCAGTGCTTTTAATTTCTTCTGATGTTAAATTGTGTTTACAGATTTCCACATCTGGCGTGGGTTTTCAGAATTTATTGAGATAAAATGTGTATAGTAATCAGACTTTGCTTTTCACATCATGTGATTGCATATATGTAGCTGTTTAGTATAACGGGATCAATCAATTGGAGAATGAGATCGTCGCCAAATTCTTTCAAGATATCGAAGACGACATTTTGCTATAATTATTTCATTAGACATCCATGGTGATTGAGGGCGAACTTGTACACTTTTGGTTTGTTTAGGAGCATGTTTGTCCAGGAGTTTACTTAATGTTTCATTGTATTGATTAACAAGCTCGCATAATGTAGATTTAGGCTTGATCAAAAGATCCGAATTTGCTAGATCGTCATGAAGGGTTTTTATGTTAATTTTATTTATTGGTCGAAATGTGATAATATTTTTTCTAGATCTTGAACCAACTTGCAACCACAAATCAATAGTGACACACTGGTGATCTGATAAACCATCAGTAGGAAATATTGTTTTAATGTTAATACAAGTAGATCTAGTAATAAACAAGTCGAGCCAATGACCATAAACATGTGTAGGAACTGAAACGTGTTGATGTAATGCATATGTTTGAAGGACATCCATGAATGATCTAGTATTTAGATTTGGTAAATCAAGGTGGATATTGAAATCTTCAAACATGTAAAGGTTTTCTTGCAACAAACAGATCGATTTTATTGTGAATATTTTCAAAAAGTTTGTTTTTGAAAATAAAAAAAAAACGGAAATTTCTTCCCAAAAGTGGGATGACAGGACCAAGGGGAAAAAGCGGTATTTCCCGCTTGAAAGTGGTAATGTTGACACATATGCTGCCAAGTAGTGTTGGGAATCGGTTTGATTTTCAAAATGAACCATTGTTCTGGCCAAGCCAATCGATGATATATATAATCGGTTTGTGGGTGGCCAGCACCCGACTTTTTGATGCCATAATGGAACATGGGAAGCCAGTAGCCAATCACCGAAGTCTTCTCACCGACATTGCTCAGATGAGTCACAGGAGGGCGAAAGAAATGCCCAGATAACTCGTGGAATGGGAACGAAATTAACATGACGTTTTTATATAACCAAAATTGATCATCGATCACACAATATTGTGATCGATTAATTAATTGGAAGCATAAACCAATCAATCATTGAAAAAAATTTAGGGGCAATTAATGTTTTCCTTCCTTAATGAAGACAGTATTAAGACAGCATTTACATGCATTGGAGGACCATACTCTTGCCATTTGTACTCTCATTGGGGTCATATTTCTGGTGTATACATACATTAAGTAGACTCACATTTCTGGGTTATATACATGCATTGTACTCACACTGGATTCATATTTCTGGGTTATCTGTTTTATACTTACATTTGGGTCATACTTCTGGTTGACAGCTGGTTTGACCTCTACACACATCATACGCATCGCAAAGCGCAATGTGGACACCTGGAACATGTGACATCACTGAAACCTACTGACTGAAGGGTGACACAGTGAAACTAACTGAATCAGGCACTTCACTGAAATGACACTGTCTGGTTGAATGAGTAGTGACTAAACTGACATCATTTGATTGAATGAGTGACTAGTTACATTTGACAGAATTAGTGAAAATAAAAAAATAGAAATTTGTATTAATTATCTCAATGAACAGTAATTAGAAATAATTTAATTAATGACTGAAGTGATACTAACCAAGTGAGTGAAAGAAGTGGCAATAATCATAGCTATTAGAGACAATTTAATTAGTAACTGAAGTGACACTGACTGAATGAGTAACTGATATCATACTAGTGAATGAGTGAATTTACACATTTTGACAGACAGAAAGAATTTATGTAGTGATGGGGCCTGATTGAATGAGCAATTGAAACAATGATTAAATGATTGTAACAATATGGCAATGTTGCCTGGCTGACTACATGACTGAAACAATGTTGCCTGGCTGATTTAATGACTAAAACAATGTTGTATGGCTAATTAAATGACTGAAACAGTGTTGCCTGGCTAACTTAATGACTAAACAATATTGCCTGGCTAATAAACAACTGAACAACAACAACATGACTGCACAGAGAACGACTAAAGAAACAAACCAACTGAGCATCCACTCACTGTTTCCTCCATGTGTAGCATCTCCGCACGGACATTTGCAATTAGAAGCGTGTTGCTGTTGCCACCTATCGAGTTCTTCAGACAATGAGTAAGTTTGCTGTGTCTGAAGGGGACATGATCGCGGTGCCGGTCGGCCAGGGCTATCACGGTCTGCTCGAGAAACGACAACGACTTGTTGATGTACATCGCTTCCGTGAGGGTCTTGCCTGCAGACTGAAATTGAATAGAATGCCACATGTAGGATTACAGTGGTGTATTTGTTCAATTTCATTATCATTGCATATGTGCTGTGGTCATGTATTGTCCATTCGCAGTAATTGGTGCTTTGTTATATAAAATAACTTGAAATAATTGATCTTTTTCTGAGTTAAAGAAATTAGCATTCATCAGTCCATGTAAATCTTCATAGGCAAATATGACATAAATAAATAAATTGATAAATACATAAATTAATAAATAATAAACAAATAAATAAAACATAAATTAATAAATAATAAACAAATAAATAAAACATAAATAAATAAACAAACAAATAATACTGCACTTATTTAGCTCATGACTGATGATGTACTGATAATTTAGTAAGTAAAATCATGCATACAGTGTATGCCATACACATATGTACATATGTACATACATATTACATACACACACTAGAAATTTATAAAAGGTAATTAAAAGTGTTTTAATACGTCAATGCTCACATTTGTCTTCTTCAGTCGCTCTGAGCCCGCAAGGTCAACAAAGTTCAATTTTGACAGCAAGTATTTGGCGTTAGACTGAAGTCGAGAGTGAGTCTGCAAAGCAAACACAAAGATGATAATCCAAACGTGTCTGTTAGGTCAATAATGCTTCTGAAGTAATAAACACATTTATTTGTATAACAGCATAAAAAAACCTCAAGTAGAGAGGGATTTAAGTCTCAAAAGGGACGAAGCTAAACAAATTGGAGGCGATTAATGCAATATAGGGACATACACATTAAGCCAATAAACAGTTGGCATGCTGAAGAAACATAATTTAGTGGCATGATATTCTCAAATTATAAGAGTCGCTTTGTTCACTGCAAATGAACAACCAGATCAGGTATATTTTATGATAATCTGTGGCTCCCCAAAAAGCTGAAAAAACTTGATACCAATAAATGTTTAAATATATGCTTTGTCAGAAAAATAGTTAAACGGTTGTATGCACCCTTAGAATATAGTGCAGATCCCTGCAGACCATAACCTACATAAGTTAGCCACAAGGTATAATTTACAGATGTGAGTTGGGTGCATTATTTCAGATTATACATGTTCTTGATATGGCTTAAGAGAGGAATAAGTTTCTCTAGTCCAGGATGTCTAGAGGTCATGTTACATGCTGGCTTAGGCCTCTTGCAACCTTGTGAAGTCTGACATGGTAACACTGGGTGATGCACCTGATGGAATGAAGTGATTTACCTCCATGTAGATGGTGAAGATACAGTGTGAGCGTGACGACATCTTGTTGAGTGTGTGAGTGGCGATAGCCCGGTTGGTTTCACCCTGAGAAACAAACAAATATAAGCCATACATATATTTATTTTATATATGAAACATTTTACAATAAAAAATATATTATACATTGCATCATAGTCAAATGCAAAGTTGACTATTGAACAGCTGACAAGAGAAGGACAAATAACATTATTATTACAAAATATTTACAAAATTATTATAAAATATTTCTAAATTATTATAAAATAGTTATAAAATAGAAAAAAGTTCATAAACTTAATTTATTATGCCATCATTGATGGCGCAGAGAATTACAGAAAACTGTAGATGAACTGACCTCAAACAAGAGATTAAGGGCCTCCTCCTCATTCTGAGCCAAGTGACAGGACAGACCCTTCACATAGACCCCGTATTCCGGGTCCTCATGAACAGTCAGGGGGGCCACTTGGTCCATCACTGCCATCGACTCTGGCAGTGTCGAGAGGAGATCAAACATTGTCTCATTGTAGATCTCCAGGTAAGAGATCCTGCAAGAGATAAGACACTGTAGCAATGTAGAAGCTCAAGCGAAAACAGTGTAGATCTCCAGACAGGAGATCCTGAACAAAATTAACACTGTGAATCTCCAGACTGGCGATCATAAGCGATGTGACAGCTCAAGACATCACTATTTTCAACAACAGATGAAACATTGCGTTGATCTCCAAGTAGTAGACAGTGCATGAAACAGACCAACTCTGTTATTCTAGACTGAAGATCCTGTAACATATTGAATTATTTATCCACAAGAAGGGCTATATCAATTTGTACATTTCAAGATAAATCATGATTTCTGTTGCACTATGTTAATTGATGTGACCACGTCACATTTTGCTTTTGTTTATCCTCATGGACTTGCTTGAGACATATATGTATTTGTATTTCATACAATAACCACTGTGGGGTTGCCACATTTTAGTCTTACGGATGTTTAATTAACATAATGTCCTATTTCGTGTTTTACATAATAATAATACCAGTTTATGTGACCATACAAGACTTTGTCAGTTGCACGGGAGGCGAGCCCCTGATTTGAGCTGGTGTGCCCCGCTGATATCTGGTGCCGAGATCAGTGGTCAACTCTGGGCACGCTGTTTGTAATTGATTCTGCCAAGAAGATTGTGCCTATAATTGCTTGTTCTGAAAGATCTATTGACAAATGACTGAGATCATGAGTCAATCACAGGTGACCATGGCCTTAGTTCTTATTGATTGTGACGATTGTTGTTTAGTACCAGATGTTGTTTTTAATTTTTTTTTATTATTTGTCATTGTGCTAAACACTGGTTTTGAAACTCTTTATTAAATTAACTTTTTAATCTTGATCTTTCTGTTTTTTCTTTGACATATTTCTTAAAATAAGTTTGTTTATATTTTTATATGCTGTAATAAATTATTTAAGTGGCCTATATTAAGAACTCTTAAGTCAGCAAGACTTACAGATGGGAAAATGATTATTTAATCAGTCAATCGTGTGGTGTATAATGTGTTTTCCGGCAAAACATTTTACCTATGTAATTTTAGTGCATAAACACTGGATAAACAATTCAAATAAGCAAAATTATTTATCTACACAAATCTTCGGTAGACTCTGCAGCAAAATATAGTACAACAATATATACCAAGTACAAAAATATAACCCTGATATAAACCCTTACAATAGCCCCCTCTGCTCAGCAGTGACCATGTAGATGGGAGATTACCTTACTGAGACAACCTTGCCAGGCATCTCATCTATCTCCCTGAACAGCTGGGTAATGGCACGGGGGATGATGCCTCGGTCCTTGTAGTTCTCCGTGGCCCCTGTCATCGTGTATGTCTTCCCGGCTCCCGTCTGGCCGTAGCACATCAGTGTTCCTGGAACAACGCAATTACAATGGCATGGCATGGCATGGGGGAGGGCATATTTAATATGATTCTGCTAAAGGAATGAAGCTGATGTAAACACAAGGAGGGATGTCACATTACGCTGGCAACAGCAGGGACATGGGGAATATTTTCAACCTTCTCATGCATTGCCATTAAAAATAATAACAACACGTTATGAAAAATCACATAATTACATAGAAACGCATAAAGATGCAGCATGCTCTTGCTGTTAGGGAATTGCAAACTGTAAGAGACCTGCAATAGTAGCCATCATTAGCATCGTAAAACATTGAACCTGCCACTATGGCTGTTTTGGAATCGTAAACAAGAAAGAACCTGCAGTTGTATCCTACTGTAAAAGGTGATGGAATTGTTAGCCTTATTGAGTATTTTGAACTAAAATGGCTTTCATTATCTATAAAAACATTAATAGGCCTACCATTGCAGCCACGGAGGCCCTAATAACAATAACAATAAGCGGCATAATTGGTACTCACCATTGTAGCCATTTAGGGCGTTGTGTGCAATGTCGGCAGCCACTCGATTGTGCACATCTTCCTGGCTGATGTCATGCATGACCCCATCCAGTTGGAATGACCAGTCCATCTTCTGGTTGTTGACAACACATTTCTTTTCTGGTCTCTTATGGTGTATGTTGATTGTCTGGGGACATCAAGCAACATTGTGTATTAACATCAACATTTATGCATTTCACATACATTTGTAGTATGTTGTATTTCATAATTTATGCTACATGTCTCTTCGAATAAACACTTCAAGATTCCTGATGTCAGTGTGTTAATAAAAATACAAAAGGTACATTGCTGGGTTTATTTAAAAGATTATTATTCACTTGTCATATTTACACATTTCAATAAAAAATATTGTGTTAATTAAAAAAATATTAAATGACAACTCAATGTGTAAATGAATGCAGATTAAGTTTAGTACTGGCTTATGTTTCAGATGGATAGCTTTTAGTGCACTAGCAGAGTCAATGTGGATATTTGTCCTGCAAGAACAGCCATGGGAACTACAGGGCTGAAGTCAATTGCAATAATACTTTCTCTTTCTCAATTACAATTATAGTGTACATTGTTTTTTTGGGGGGTTTCTCAATTACAAAAGTTCAGTCACAATTTTGATCATAGCAAACAGTGGTTTGTAACATAGTTTAACATAGTTATAGAGAGATAAAATTGTTAATTGTGTTAGCTACATTAAGACAATGCAAAATCATGTATTCATGTATGTTTGAAATTTGTGATATGATATAAATGGATCGTAATTGAGCAATTACATAAATTACAAAGTTCAGTTACATTTATTCAACTGCCTGATTGACAGCAAACATGACGAAAAGCTTTGACAATGGAGATTTGAAGAAGCAAATATATTACGAAATGTTTACGTTTTTGGCATGGGAGAATGACACAATTAGACACATACCTTGTCATCATTGAGCAATTCAATGGCGTCATGTGCAAAGTTGGACGAGGGTCGAATTCTCACCCAGACCTTCACCTTGCTCCCTCCAGTGTTCATCCCGACTCACACTGTGGGAAAACACACAACCACAAAGTGGATATTTAATTCAGCCATTGTTCTTAATGTTGTATATACTGGCTTTAAAATGTTTCTTGTGGTAGCATACGAAAAATGTGTTATTGTTAAATTTCAAAGTATGCTATACGCATAAGATGGGATCATAAGATATTCTGTTGACTGCTTGTAAAATAGTCGGCTGAAAAAGGGTAAATACTTGCGAGTAATGATGCATTTTTAATTTGGGATTTAGTTTACCCATTTATTGTTTCACTTATAACTTGTTCCAAATCATGTGCTTACAAACCATACAGTTTGTAACAAATGGATTCAAATTTATAAATGCAAAGTGATATAATCTGTTAGTTGAATAATTACAACATCTTGTTAGTGCAAAACTGCTAACATATGATGTTTGTTGCCTAACTTTCTTCTTAACTTCAATGGTAAATTTATGTGACTTTAGCCTGATGTTCTACTGAACCAAAGTTATGTGTGATGCTTTGTAGTGAAGTAAATAGTTTACTGACAATAGTGATGCTATGACTTCTCAATGCATCTCCTTCCTGAGATTACTAGTTCACAGTTAAACATGATGACTTGTTAATGTTTGTGTTTATACACTGTATATGCAAATGGTATAGAAAACAATAATAAAATGTGGTTTGCTACAGTGAAACAGAAATATACGATAACAACTTGTAAGTCAGTAGATTCCCAAGATCAGATTACATGTTAAGTTTCAAGTAGAACACATCATCTGGTTATAGATAACTTCAAGGGTAAGTTCTTATATATAGTGTGGTGCACATGACCATTCAAAGTGCATTACACTTCATCCCTGGCAGAGCATATCCAGCAATGCTGCAATTAATGCATCAACTAAGACTATTTGTTCACTGAATGAACTGATGAATTGTGGAGCGAATAAGATTGCTAAAACTTTTAAATGGCGGTTAGTGGATTAAAAACCTGGTCCACTTGATTGAGAATCTGATCACTGGCATTGTCATTATGTCACTGCCATTATGTCACAAATCAGCGCAATAGACAACTTCGAGCCATCAAGGACAAGGCCAAGACTCAAGTATAAAGTAAAATATTCCATACATTTGTGTCTTGTCAAGTGGGTGACGTGTTTCTGAACTGGTCATCTCTACACAAAACCACAAATCCTTCCCGTCATAATCGTGAACTAAGGGTTGCGTGTTGCCATATAAGAACACCTAAAAGCGCGGCAACATAAATCGGTATCGTTGACTGAATAGGGCATATATGGAGGAGGGTGCGCGTTGCGTCCGTTTATTGAATTGCAAAGTGACTATTAGGGCTATGATGTTACAAATATGTATTCGTAGCATCATTGGGAATAAACACCAACCTTACAAAGTCACCGTTTATACAAACATGCACAGTTCTTTCCCGGTGATCAGACAACTGCTTTGCATTCTCAGTTGTTGTCTCGTTGTTAGGACAACTGGGTTTACTCAAATTTCACTTCCGGTACGGTGTCCTTCACCTTCCGGTTTAGGATAAAATGTTTTCGTCTGCAGGCGTAAATGGCATCCAGTGAAAATAGGTGGGTTGAACGCGTGAATACGTATTTTACAGTTATAACACCAGCAGGAATTAGGAATACTTTACATTGGCATGTTAAATGCAATACCGTCCATACAGGTGAACCTAATAAATCAGAGGTTGTGAAAAAATGGAGGTGCTGCCTGGCCCTGTTCCAGGCGTCTTTGGCTGTTCGTAGCAATTTTGGCGCGTTTTTATATAATATAATTATAGTTAAGCTTCCCATGTCACTGGTAAATGCGAATTCCTTTTACTGATTGATACGTGTCAGACCAATATACGCCAATTTTAAAACTACACACCTGTTTGTCGTAAAAGCAATTTGTGTGTAGTTGATTCGCCAGGGGGCACCATCCGTTTAAGATTACGCTCGGTCTTGTGATCTGCAAATGAACTTCTATAATATTAATGTTGAATTATGTTGTGTCATATTTCAAGCATTACGTATAGTATGAATTATTATTTAACAAATAGACAGCACACATGCAAATATTTGACTTTTAAATTAAGGCATATTTACGGTACAATGTGTTTACATAGCGTTTTCATACATCATTTACTCGTGCCTCCCATATGGTCTAGTGGTTAGGATTCCTGCCTTTCACGCAGGTGGCCCGGGTTCGATTCCCGGTGTGGGAACCATTTTTTTTATTTCTTTATTATTACTGTGTAGCTCTAATATATATATATATATTATATCATACAAACCCAAACATGCTTCAAAGTCAAAACCTTATCGCATCACTTAAATAGTGTATGTATGAATAGAAAATATGCAAACATAATAAAAGAAATTATATGAATAGAAAATAAGTAAAAATGTAAACAATGTTTCTATGAGTAAGAAACATGCAAAGGACATTTGCCAGTGTCTTCCATGTGGTCTAGTGGTCAGGATTCCTGCCTTTCACGCTGGTGGCCCGGGTTCGATTCCCGGTGTGGGAACCATTATTTTATTTTTTTATTACTGTATACTGCATATATTCAAAACCTCTCCCATCATTTAAGCATTGTCTATATGAAATATGTAAAAAAAATAATGTTAATATGAATAAGAAAACAATTCAAACAATGTTTATATGAATAAGAAATATGTAAGACGAGCGAGGATCCAGGAGACACAACATACTGTAATGCTCTGAATTACCCTACATTATCTATGAGCTGTGCTCTGAATTACCCTACATTATCTATGAGCTGTGCTCTGAATTACCCTACATTATCTATGAGCTGTGCTAGCTCTAATAGGAAATGTAGATTAATTATTATTTTTGTTCCAAAACATGAATATATACTTTTTCCCGAGTGAATGAGATAACACAGCAAACTTATATAACTTATCAATCTCCAGCGTAATTTATGGAAGTAAACAAGAACAACACATATACATACTACATGTATTATGACACTGCACCAACTAAGATTGGAGAATGTGTTTAATAGGGTACATGCTTTGCAGTTCACCAGTACTACTTCTTAAACTTAAAATAATAGAATATCTGTAATTGACATGATGTCTAGCATGTTTGGTCCTTCTGATGTATAGCATATATTTAAGGTTGACCCTGTGTATTTGAAATAATAATATAGAGTATTTGTATTTGATCAAGCATATTTGTATTTAAAAAAAAATTTTATTTGTATTTGAAATCTCAAAATATTTGTTCTTGGCATTTTAAAAATAGATCCTATGTGTATAAATGTTTAAATACAGCATATGCATTTGACATTTTAAAATACAGCATATTTGTATTCGATTTTTTTTAATACAGCATACTTCTGCTGGGAATTTAAAAATGCAACAAACATATTTGTATTTTATCCAAAGCATCTATTTCATCTCAACTTTGCATGCAACTGACTACGCTTAAGGCACATACTCCATCATCCTTGCCAGACTTATCATCTAGTCAATATTTAATTTGTACTGATTAGAAGTTTGCTTGTTGCAAAGACCTTCATGTCATTAAATGTGGATTAGTGTGTAAATGGCATTAATGATGCCAGATTGTCTCACCTGCAGTTGACTGTTTGCCCCCAAAACCATTTAAATCCCTCGCATCTTTTTTGCCATGTTTGGTTCCACTTCTCCCCGCCAGGTGTTTCTCAGCCTTTTCATTATGTCCCGAGGGTTCAATGCCTGCCTTATGATGTGTTGTGTAGACTTCCTCTTTTAATGTTACATGGTCCTTGATTTGTTCTTTCCCATAGTGCTTCATTACTAATTATTTCTGGCCACAGTATCCTTTGGATCCTTCTTAGGCGCTTGTTTACAAACAGTTATATCTACCGTCTGTAGCATGGATTTTTGTAGTGTTATTTTGTAACTGCTACTGCTTCACTGAGGAGCAATTCTGACACTAACAGCCATAGAATTTATAGAGTTTACTGAGAACATTTCAAAGAGAACATTAACATATTAACTGGCATTCGCCCATTAGAAACCAGTGCATGGTTGACACTGAAATGTCATCACTGGAACTATTAAAGCTGTTAATATTCATTATTCAATCATCGAACATGACTCCATACAAAACAGCCTACATACTGTATGTAGTGTCAATGCTGGCTTTTACGTTAACAATGCAAACGCAGGCTACATCATCAATCAATGGTAGTATTACTTGTGTTAAGTCACTTTATGCATACAACAAGACTTCATCATCAGGCTGGTGCTGCCTCCATGTGCCAGGTCATCGCATTAAATTGCTCACAACTCGTCTAGCACCTGGTAAACAAAGGGCAGTTCAAAACACCCACTGTTGATTACTCATTCAAAGTTAATTTTTCGCCTTGTAATAATTTTACCTGCACGTTTTTACAGGGCAAATAAAAAAATCACCAGTCTATGTAGCATGATAGAGCAGGGGGCTGTAGAGTATTAAAGTAACCTAAGACAATTTTGGATAAAGAATAGGAAAATAAAAGTTTCTGTGGGAAAAAGACTTATTACCAACCGTGTTATTGTATTGGGTATTATTATTAAGAGTGTCTTTCGCAGTCGCGACGGCCAGCTTGTGCGAGCAGATGGTTCTTACGCCCGCTTACGACGGCCAGCTTGTGCGAGCAGATGGTTCTTACGCCTGCTTACACTGCTTCCATTCAATTGTTCCATGTAGTGTTCTCCCCTCCGTCTTACTCTTTGCCACCCAATACAGCTGCTCCAGGTTGACCCTTTTCTTCAGCCGCATGCAGATGTGCTGCATGTCAGTGTCAAGAGTGTTGGAGATGTTGTATAGAGTAGTAATAATAATGTGTGGTCTTATATGCCACTGGTATCTAGACAGGGCACTCACAGAACTCACTCGTGGGGCGCGATAGCATACCGGTTAGAAGGCCGGACTCTCAATCGAGAGAACCCGGTTTCAAATCCCACTGCGGTCGCTTCGAACCTTTGGCAAGTTTGATCACCCCACGTTGCCACAGTTCACTCAGCTGTATAAATGAGTACCTGGCAATACAGACAGTGGTGGATATGTGAACGAATAGCCTTTGCGCAGCAATTGCAGTGTGGCTGAATACTTCCCAAAGAAGTTGAGATTGCCTTGGAATGAACAGGTCTGCCAGGGGGTGAAGTGTAAAGCGCTTTGAGCAGTCCTATGGACCGGATACCGCACTATATAAGAACATACTTTTACCTTTTATTATTATTATTAGTTTTTGACAACAGCTAACCCTTATGGGTTTTTGTAGATCAAGACCGTTGGTTCTTGAGTCCACAGCATGTTTTTCCATTTCCATATTTTTCTGATCTCCTTCCCCTGGTAGGGAAAACACCAGGTAGAAGGGACCAGTGACTTTTAGTGTCTATTCCAAGATACACAGGCAAGGTGGAGTGAACTAAATTTTTAAATGGCGGTAAGTGGACTCAAACCCTGGTCCGCATCATCCTCTCATCATATCGGGCATCATCCTCTCATTATATCGGGCATCATCCTCTCATCATATCGGGCATCATCCTCTCATCATATCGGGCATCATCCTCTCATCATATCGGGCATCATTCTCTCATCATATCGGGCATCATTACAGTAGCATTCACAGGAACGCGTTTTTCAAATTCAGAGATTATTCTCTACGGATATTGTACTTTACATGGCTTTAAGCGAGTTTGTACACTCTCAAACTAAAAACATCTACTGAGTGTGCACTGTGCACACTCACACACGCATGGATGCACAAAAACACGTAATGCATGTACATATTGTATTAACAAGGAAGCCATATGAACAAATACACACACATATGCATATAAATAATAATTAAACATGGAATTCCATTAAATATACATGTACCAGGGGAACAACGCCATTTAGGCATAAAATTGTTTTATTGACTGATTGCCAACTATAAAAATTTATACTGGTCGGTGTATTTTTTTACCTTACATAATATAATATGCCATTTTTGAAAACAATTTGAAGACACTGGGATCAGTATTCAAAACAACTACCAGTTATTTCATCCATCAAGTGCAAACAAATTGTTTGAAAAGTTGGTTTGAGTGAACTACTCACCAATATCGAATAACAAAAATATATGTTTCAACATAAGGCTAATGCCAGAATTTTCCTTAAAAGAAAGCGTGTCTTCGAAAAAGCCTCATACAGTAATATGCAACGCATTATATGTATAAAAATCATGGGGCCATTCGATTACTTTCATGTAGTGATTATTATGAACCCACATTTTCATCCGATAAAGTGAAATATGGCATATTTCTAAAGTGCACCGATGTGTCGCAATAGTGCTTCCATCTGGTGATCAGTGTAGAATTACACATACAAAAATATGTCTAAACAACTTCGAAAACTTTCAAAAAAGTTCACTTTGTCAGACGTGCAAACACTACACCGGTGACATGATTATGTAGTGGCACAATTTCAGAAAAATTACACACATTATCTTGAAGCAAAGGTATTTAAATTTTAGTCTAGTGCAGCTACAGTACATATATAATAGGTTCACTATGCAGCAGTGACATGACTTCATTTGTAACCCCATACTGCTACTCACTAAAACTAAATATTAAATGAGTAACTGATGTGTAGCTGTGCATGCCAGTGGAACATATTATGGTTAGCCACAGTTTCTTAATGTGTCACATATACCATTCTTGCAGTAAGTGCAGGATAAATAATGAATTATTATTTAATGATTTCACTTGAATAGTTATTTTGATTTCATTTGGAAATTTTTATTTGTAACCATTTTAAAAATAGAGTTCAGAATTGTGCACATATAGGGGTAACTCCAATTAGCCAATTTCGTTTGAAATTATTAACCAAAAAATATAATACACGATAAAATCTTGATATACTTCAAAAAGTATCAACATAAAATGATTATGTTGCTACAATATAACAATATACATAGCATTATAATTTATGATATATTTCATTGAAAATGACCAGATGCCAGATGATACATAATCCCCCAAGCACCATGTTTCTGCACTAATGCGATGCATAACACATGGTGTTTTCTAATTGGAGCAGAATCTAGCTGGCCACATTGAAGCTGAGAAGCTTCTTGTTTGCCAAATCGCTGTGAGGCATCTATTCAGAATATTCAGTGCCACACCTCAGTCTAAACCAGAATTTCCAATTAATGCCCAATAGCTAATAACTTATTCCTCCAAGTCGCGTGACTGGGAACCACACCCCATCTTCCAATGATGATTTAGTGATGCTGCAGCCCCGCCCTGCAATTGTCCGATTTGTCCCACACCCAGCAATAATCAATATGCAACGCAATCTCTCATAGACATGCTAGAAAACACTCCTGCAATATAACAGTGTCATAGCCCTGCTTCTGTCAGTGTTTTGTCAACAATGCCTTGTTGCCATGGCACCGCATTTGTGTCACAATTGCTAGCATAAAGTCGTCGATTTCGTCACACCAGCCATTTAACATTATATTAATATTGTGTTAAGAAAAAGCAATGCCAGTGATATCATGTTTTGGTACTCGATATCACACTTTGTCATAGCCTCGGAGGCAACATTCTAAGCTACGTTCATACTTCATTAAGGCTACTGAACATCGTTGTTACAAGAACAGTGCATTCGTCACTAAACACCGAGTGATTAAATCTGACAAGATGTCTTTGCTAATGAATATCAAATAGACCTACCAAACCAGTTATTTTGATGGTGAAAAACAACCTGGTTGGATGCGCGTTTATTTTGCTGCATTCAAGCGGAAATCCACAAGTAGTCTCCAGTGTGGTGTGCTTGCATTGTTTGTTATATCATAGAAGACATCAGATAGCTTATCTCGACAGTCATAGTTCAGTTAACACACACAGACAGGTAGTGCATGTAGTTAACGATTCATCCTGTCACTGCCACCGCGTTGACTGTAACGGATGCCAACATACTTAAATGACACAGATAATGTCCTCAAGACAACAACTGTCACATCTGACCAGTATGAGTTGTCCTGGATAGCGCTGGTGACACATACATTGCAAATATCCATTATGACATGGCTGCAGGCATTTGAAATATCCATCATGACACAGCTGTAGACATTTGAAATATCCATCATGACACAGCTGTAGACATTTGAAATATCCATTATGACACAGCTGTAGACAGTTCAAATGTCCATTATGACACAGTTGTAGGCGTTTGAAATATCCCCATCATGACACAGCTGTAGGCATTTGAAATATCCATCATGAGACAGCTGTAGGCATTTGAAATATCCATCATGAGGCAGCTGTAGGCATTTGAAATATCCATCATGACACAGCTGTAGGCATTTGAAGTATCCATCATAAGACAGATGTAGGCATTTAAAATACCGTTTTTATAGGATTTGAAGTGTCCATTGTGACAACTATTGCTGTTAATAACATTGACGGACAGTAGAAGTCACACAGTGCTCCTTATATGCCACAGTAATTGTAACTCGCCCATTCCTGCATGAATATGACTTCTGGGTGGAGCATTGATAGCGGAGTTCAGTAGCACAATATGTATCATCATAGTCCAGTGTCACATGTCCTATATACGAAGACACTTATACAGTTTGCAATGATAATGAGGATACCATTCCATTGTCACAACCCACACACAATGTCTTCATTTCTCCTCGAAGTGACAAATGCCAACTCCCATACAAGACAGACAGCAAGCACAGCACGGTACAGGAGTCTTGTAGGTGGTGATCACTTGCTCGTCGAGATGCCTGCCTGTTGTAGCATCCTCCCTTGAGCTGTTGTCCGACTCGGTGGAGATTGTGGTGTTGAGGGCTGGCTTCCCAAAGGAATGGAAATGTGCCATCCGCTGGCTAAACAGGGACTTGCCCTGGGAGGAATGGTCGTGTGTACGTGGTGTTACCGTGATGGGCACACGGATGGAGAGACTCCCAGCAAGCTGCTTGAAGCTGACGATCACCTTGACAATGTATGTGATGTCCAGCAGGTGGCAGTGTGGCAGATCAGACGGCACAATGTTTGTCGGTACAGGCATGACGAACGTTGCGCCGACCGTAGCGGCGGCTAGATGGTGCCCATGTGCTTCCCCGGTGCGCACTAATGTCCGACGCAGCTTGCGGATCATGTCGTTGTTGAATGTGGTCACTTGGTCGAAATCGGCGCTGACGCTCTGCACGCAAGTCGACTTCGCGGTCGTCACGACGACCTTCAGTTTAATGTTCTCGCCCGGGTTGAATATGCCGCGATTCAGATGCACAGTGACCTTAGCAGGTTTAGACGACATAGACAGGCAGAAGAGCTTGACGTACTCCGTGTGGCTGATCGGCTGATGAGCGATCGAGGTCGACAGATCTGGCAAGATGATGAAACTGCGTCTCGTTGACTTGATGATCCCCACACTTGACCTACGCATTCGGCACATGTTCGCCTGGGCCATGTAGGAGATGTCAAAGATGCAGCCATGTCGCAACTCCTGCTGAGAGACGGAAGGGGGCACTGCGTCCGGCAGCTGGTACTTGAATGCCGACTCATAGCGCCCCGGTTGCAAGATGACTGTCTGTGCCCCACTCGTGGGTGACATCAATAAGATCTTCTGTTGTAGATACACCTCATGTTTAGGCATCTCGAGGAATGTCGACGTATCTTTGAAGATTCGCAGGGTGCCTCTGCCATGAAGCAGGAGCTCTATGTGTGATATCTCAATTGCTGACCACACGTTCAGGATTACATGTCCAGAGATCTCTGCCCCGGCCCGATATGCACCTTTCTCATTGAGCTCTATTTGAAAATTTGAGACTGCCATCTTATTGTCTCATCAAAAATGGCAGCCTTTTGAGAGAGGAATCGTCCCGGCTGTGGTGGGTTTATCCAAAAGTGTCGGTTCTTATCTCTGTGTTTGTACACTGCAGTCAAAGCTTGCTACCGAGACGTCTCCACTGTTGAAGCTGTCAGCATTAGGATGTCAATCGTAGACACGAGACGCGTCGTTTCAACAATGATGCTGTGGATTGAATCGTCCTTCTTCGTGCCACTTGGAGACAGACACACTCTTGGACACCTTCTGTGGATTTATCACATATAATGACTCCTCAACCTAACACCTGTGCTGATTGAAGCAGCCAGAACATAAGCTAAGCTCCCACAGCAAACCTGTCACACACCACTGGCGGCATACAGTACACTGTCTATCACCTCACTGATACTGCCTGGCTTCTTGTCTGCTGTCCTGTGTTCACTGGACCATGACCATCGAGTGGCAGTTGATTGGTCAATTGCTACTGTAGCTTCAGATAAAACCAGCCTCTATGCTGAGGCGCTCAGCTGTGACAGCCCTGATACAAGTCAGTTCAGCAGACACGCGTGGCCGCACGCAGACTCCCTTTGTAATATGCACCAGCAAGTGCACCTCTGGCCACTGTAATGTTTATGTCCTCTGGCTAATTATTAGTCTATTCAACATTTGAATAGGATGTTTTTTATGTCCTGTCAAACACTTAGTATGTAGGTTAGACAAATGACTAGTTGCAGTTGACTCACATTAATGAAAGCTATTTATTTAAATGGCTCTGCTTTCAGAAAGCTCAGTATATAATATCCAAACCAGGCAATGTGCGACTGCGTTGAACATCATATACAGTTCTATACCGAACATCATACACAGTTCTGTAGACACATTATCTGCAGATTACAGACTCATTGGCTTGATTCATATGTAATTTTTGACATCTTCCCCTGCATTTGCATGCTGACAATTCACGTATCATATTGAATGGCCTCAGCGCCTAGGTTTATGACAAGCAAATATGTAGCTCAGGTGTGATATTAATATTTTTTCTCGTAGCAGGTGTCTGGTGTGACTCATGGTAGAGAACTTTACCATGTGGTGCACGCACGCACGCACGCCGCTCACACGCATATCACTCCATATCCCCAGACACAACTCATTAAAATTAATATTTCCCCGTAACTTAATCATAGGTGTCAACAGTTATGGTTTAGCTGCAAGTCTATTTTCTTAAATTTAAGTCTTATGGAGGAGACACTTCTGGTGGTTTTGTGCAATTTGAATGAGGTTTTTTGTGCAGCCCTTGTTTGTCAAACGGTGTATGAATAACAGATCATGTGTTCAAAGACTTCCAGTGTGTTTATTTTGGTCTAGCACCCTAGCCCCTGTCCCACTAGCCCCCCCGGGGGCTACTGGCACTAACGGGGGGGGGGGCTAGTGGCACTACTTATCATTTTGCCAAAGCCACCTGGCTGTTCCATTCAGTGTTCTATCCCACCTTAACTTTAGGGGTGAACAAATTTAGGTACCTGATTTTAAATAAGAAAATAGTTATATATCTGGTGCATAGTCAAGGAATGTTGGACTTTTTTGATTGGAGGGAAACCGTAAAAACCCTATTTCATTTGTCATACACAGATACAGGTAACCAACCATTAAGAGAAATAGACAGTAAATGGAAATATAACATAAAAACAATACTGTGTTCATAGCAGTGATCAAAACATTGTTGTGAGAAAACATTACAATGTCTTATCAAAGTTGATAATAAGTTGTTTGCACATATAATACCATATCCATATGCAAGCATGACTAGTCAATGAAATTAAGTGAAATTGTCCATCATGTGTCCAATGGCACTGAGATACGACTCAATTCCCCGGTCACACAGCATGTATTCCAGTCCAAGTTCGTCCAAACGAGCATCGAGGTTGATGTACTTCTTCCTGTCCTTGGGAGCGGGCTGACCCGACTGTAGCTGGAGGATGGAGATGAGTGATGCGGCTTCGTCTTGGCTGAACAGCTCGACCACCTCAAAGATATTGGGGTGTATCTTGCCTGCCTTCCGCATGAATCGTATATGATACCCTTCAACGTGATTGTTGCTGCGAGGGCAGTCATATTAAAAAAAAATCCACATTTCGATTGGATACTGCTCATTCATCCATGTCTTGTCGAAGTAGTCATTGAAGTCTCGTACACGGGGTACATCCGGTGCTGTGTTCTTTAAAATTTAAATACGTCTTTCACATGTGGCACGGGGACAAATGGCATCGCTAGTAGCATACGAAACCAATTCCTGTGGTCAGCGTTCTCTCTGTAGCTCACGGATAGTCCTATACCTTGGATTCTCCGCCACAGACACTGGAAGTGGAAGTAGCACCCCTTGACAATCACTCTGGGGAACACGTGTATGCAAGCATTCATCAGACCTTTCTCGAAATCCTGCATGATACGTTGGGGGCTGATGGTGAATCCGATTGATTCAGACTTTTCCTTCACTAAACTGAGGAAATGAATGTAGGTGTTCCCATCTTTGTTGGGGAGCAGACCAAACACAAGTGGCAGCATCACTCCAAGAACGAATGCATGCAATGTGACTATTTGATAAAACAGCCTTAGTGCTGTTACAAATGTCCCATCCATGTGATAAGTATCAGCATTCGCTAGTGAATGCAGAGCGGAGTTGGATGCAAACGCTATTATCTTGTCGGCTCCATCGCCATCCTCGCCAAGCAGGAACCGATCTCCTTGAACCGTAGTTGTCCACTGGCCATCCAGGTCAATGTCACCTCTTGTGGATGGCATTAGGGGGAAGCGCTTCCTCCGTTCATGGTACAGTGATGACTTGACACGCTGGTATTGAGGCAGAGCAGATGCTGTCTCACCTGGTGAAGCCATCGCAGTCACACTTTGTTGAAGCAGTTTCATCTTTTCCTGATCGTAAATCGCCTGCATTGAAGTCGTTTCATCCCTGGCTTGCTTCCTCATGTTTCCTCTCAACTGTCGCGCTTGTACGTCACCAGGGTTGGGTTGGTGATTGTACGTCACCAGGGTTGGGTTGGTGATTGTACGTCACCAGGGTTGGGTTGGTGCTTGTACGTCACCAGGGTTGGGTTGGTGATTGTACGTCACCAGGGTTGGGTTGGTGATTGTACGTCACCAGGGTTGGGTTGGTGCTTGTACGTCACCAGGGTTGGGTTGGTGACTGTGGCTATCTTCAGCTTTCACCACGAGCTTTCATCGCTGACCACCACAAATGCCTTACACTTCACACTTTTCCTCTTGCTACATGTGAACTTCATGCCATTTGTCAACGCTTTCGATTTGTGATAGGTATAACTGTTCAAAACAGCAACAGGAAGTCCCCTAGCACCTTCGATGAACTCAACACTAGCAGCCATGTTTCATGTGTCATTCCAAACTCAAATATAAAATTCAACATGAAACTCCGGCCAGCTAGAGCAGAGCAGCTTAACATATCCTTTCCTTGTTGGCTAGAAATGTGTGAACTGACAGGCACAGAACACCACAAATCCACAATCAATAGTTTATTCAGTTAAAAGTTAAGGCAATTGACTTTTAATAATGGATCAGGGCAATTAGCTTCTATGTGTGAGTTAAATTGTGTTTTGCTCACCTCAAACAAGCTTTATGTAGAGGATTTACTCTTAGGGCAGTGAGCTTTTCATACCACACAATTGATGTGTGAAAGTTACATGGAGCTTCAAATGGCTGACCCTTCAAATGATTAACTCTACCTACAATTAGAAATATCTAGAAAGAGGGGGTGTGTTAAATCAACAGCATACTGACTGGAGGGCTAGTGGCACTCAATTCTCACACCTCGGGGGGGGGGGCTACTGGCACTCAATTCTCACACCTCGGGGGGGGGGGACTACTGGTACTGGGGCTAGAGACACGGGGGGGCTACTGGGATGACATCTTTATTTTAGCTGTGCGCCATCTCACAAGATCCAATCAGTATATTCCAGGTTGCACGCTGAGGTCGTTTTAAGCATTTGTTTCAAATTGGCTAATCTGTCTGGTTCATTTGTAGTCTTATGGATTTGTGTTACTGGTCTCCCAGTGTGCACTACTCAGGATTGGTACGCATGCTCGATGGTATGTTCAATGCGTAATGTCACACCATATTCACAATTACTCACGATCTTTTTGTTGTAAAGTGCATTGAAAGTAAAGCCCTTAAATCAGGCTATTTCTGGCTGATAAAGCAGCAGCTTCACTGTTTCATTCAGTAGCATAAGTGGGTGGGAACTGACAGGTATAATAGGCTCTCACAGCAAGAGTCTGGCTTAGGGCTGGGAATGGAGCAGGTGAACTGTGGAATATTTTTCTCCAGGCGTATTCAGTAGTTTTAAGTTTCACTAAAATGTTGAGATCATAAACTGATTTTATCAACAACGTCGTATGTTTCATTCCTTTTTTATAGTAAAACATAATTTTCCATAAACCACTTTAGTCAAACTGTACATTGTATTTCTGGGTTTGAAACAACGAACTGGTTTCTGGACCACAAACGTTGGGTTGGCTTTCTGGGCCATAGACAATAAGTTGGTTTCTGAATCCCAATCAGTAGGTTGGTTTTCTTGCCCACGGACAGTGGGTTGGCTTTCAGAGTTCCACATAGTTAATTGTCTTTCTGGACCAATAACATTGAGTTGGTTTTCAGGACCAATGACTGGCTCTCTGTCACACAGACAGTGGATACACTGTTTGGTCTTTCTTATCTCTCGTTCACAATATGTTGTCCTCCTCAAATTGTCACTGAGAAGCTAACAGGTCTACTACAACAAAGCCTGCCCAGATGCCAAATGACTGTTATTGAAGACACACCCTGTACTGTGTGGGCAGTGAGGCGTGACAGCTTTGAGAGAGATATAACATGGGGGGAGAATCCCATGTAAACACTAGACATACACACAGCAAACAATGCACAGACCCAAGTAAAATCTGTAGATGTTATCAATGTAACTACCCCTGCATAAGTTCACACTGGGCTATCCCACGCTCAGTGGTTACCATGAGACAACAATGTCCAAAATTATTCAAAAATTGTTGCCATTAGACAGTTTTTGAAGAGATCCACACTATTTGGAGACGGAACATGTGGGAACATAACTTTTTTGGCTCAAGACATATTACCATAACACTAATTTTAGCACGAAGTGGTTTAGTAAAATACAGGTACATGTAAAAAGTATTTCCGCCTTGGTTTCGTTGTGATTAATGAGAATGTCTACGGTGAACATCATGAATGCAGATCATACTTGAATACAGGAGCTTGGAGAAGAGTGCCCAGCTCTGTAAATATAGACAGCATAAGAAGGAATAGCTTTAAAAGGGAGTTGCAGTATTAATTATATCCTTGCACCATTTTATTTAATGACGGAAGACCTAAATGGTTACTTCAGTTCAGTGTTTACCAAAGAAGATATTAGTTCATTACCAGTTGCTGATGCTAAATTTCAGGAGGCTAAATCTGACTATTTAGGTTAGTTGTAACTCCAGAATTGGTAGCTAAGAAAATAAAGGCAATGAAGGATAACGAATCACCGGGAGTGGATGGGATTCCTCCAAAATTACTAATGGAAACAGTAGAACAAATCAGTATACCACTTGCAAGAGTATTCAACTTGTCATTAAAAGAGGGAGTTGTTCCGTTTGAATGGAAAGAAGCAAACATCATACCATTATTTAAAAAGGGTTCGAGAAATAAGTCAGAAAATTACAGACCAGTGAGTTTAACGTCAGTGATTTGTAAGGTTAATTAAAGACAATATGGTGGACTTCCTCGTTAAGCATAAATTATTAAATTCATCTCAGCATGGATTCCTTAAAGCGAGGTCATGCTTAACAAATATGTTATGTTTTTTGGAAGAAATCACTAAGTGGATAGACGTTGGATCACCAGTAGATATTATCTACTTAGATTTTCAGAAAGCTTTTGACAAAGTGCCACATCAAAGATTACTACTTAAATTAAAAGCCCATGGTATCGGGGATAGCATAACTGACTGGATAGAACAATGGCTGACTGACAGAAGACAACGAGTTGTAGTAGATGGAGAAGTTTCAAATTGGAAATCGGTTTTGAGTGGGGTACCTCAAGGGTCAGTATTAGGACCTATATTATTCTTAATATATATCAATGACTTTGACGACAGTATAACAAGTAACGTACTGAAATTTGCGGATGACACAAAACTGTTTAGAAAGGTTAATACTGATGGTGATAAACAACATTTACAAAACGATCTAGACAGATTAGTGAAATGGTCTGAAAAATGGCAGATGCTGTTCAATTTTGGGAAATGTAAATGCCTACATACAGGACATGGGAACTTGAATGTAAACTATAAAATGGGAGATACTGTTCTGGGTACTACTGTAAAAGAAAAGGACTTAGGAGTTACAATAAGCGCTGATATGAAAGTTTCAGAGCAGTGTGGTATTGCAGCTTCAAAGGGTAATCAAATTCTTGGATTGATTAGAAGAAACATAACATACAAGGGAAAAAAGTTAATTATACCTCTTTATAAAGCAATGGTTAGACCTCATTTAGAATACTTTATACAAGCATGGAGACCATATCGTAAGAAGGATATAGATACGCTTGAACGCATACAAAGGAGAGCAACTAAAATGATTCCAGAACTTAGAGACCTTAGTTATGAAGAACGCCTGAAAGAATGTGGTTTAACAACTCTAGAGACAAGGAGGTTAAGAGGAGATCAGATTGAAATTTTTAAGATATTGAATGGGTATGAAAATATTAATAGAAATATGTTTTTCTCACTCAAGAAGGATAGCAGAACTAGAGGACATGAGGTAAAATTAGTAAAGGATCAATTTAGATTGGACATCAGGAAGCACTCGTTCTCACAGAGGACAATAAATGAATGGAACAAATTGTCTACAGATTGTGTAACTGCTAGCAGCGTGAATATGTTTAAAAACAAGGTTGACACATATCTCAGGAGGGCGGGTTATAAGTAGATGAACATTGTTGGACTCTCGATAAGCCAATGGCTTCCTTGTCCACTTGCCATCTGGGCCTTTGGCTTGGATGGCAAATCTTGTTAAATCTTGTTAAACCACCGTCTCACTGGCCTGCCACTTGCTCTGGTGGCCATTCAGTTGTTCTGATGGCCCATCTGTTATCTTGTATTAGTCTTGCTATGTGCTCTGTTCATCTCCACTTGCTATGTGCTCTGTTCATCTCCACTGTTCATCTCCACTTGCTATGTGCTCTGGTCATCTCCATTTGCTATGTGCTCTGTTCATCTCCACTTGCTATGTGCTCTGCTCATCTCCACTGTTCCTCTCCATTTGCTATGTGCTCTGTTTACCTCCACTGTTCATCTCCACGTGCTATGTGCTCTGCTCATCTCCACTGTTCATTTCCACTTGCTATGTGCTCTGTTCATCTCCACTGTTCATCTCCACGTGCTATGTACTCTGTTCATCTGCACTTGCTATGTGCTCTGTTCATCTCCACTGTTCATTTCCACTTGCTATTTGTTCTGTCCATCTCCACTGTTCATCTCCACTTGCTATGTGCTCTGTTCATCTCCACTGTTCATCTCCACGTTCTATGTGCTCTGTCCATCTCCACAGTTCATCTCCACTTGCTATGTGCTCTGTTCATCTCCATTGTTTATCTCTACTTGCTATGTGCTCTGTTTATCTCCACTGTTCATCTCCACTTGCTATGTGCTCTGTTCATCTCCACTGTTCATCTCCACTTGCTATGTGCTCTGTTCATCTCCACTGTTCATCTCCACTTGCTATGTGCTCTGTTCATCTCCACTGTTTATCTCCACTTGCTATGTGCTCTGTTCATATCCAGTCTGTTCATCTCCACTTGCTATGTGCTCTGTCCATCTCCACAGTTCATCTCCACTTGCTATGTGCTCTGTTCACCTCCACTGTTTATCTCCACTTGCTATGTGCTCTGTTCACCTCCACTGTTCATCTCCACTTGCTATGTGCTCTGTTCATCTCCACTGTTTATCTCCACTTGCTATGTGCTCTGTTCATCTCCAGTCTGTTCATCTCCACTTGCTATGTGCTCTGTCCATCTCCACAGTTCATCTCCACTTGCTATGTGCTCTGTTCATCTCCACTGTTTATCTGCACTTGCTATGTTCTCTGTTCATTTCCACTGTTTATCTCCACTTGCTATGTGCTCTGTTCACCTCCACTGTTTATCTCCACTTGCTATGTGCTCTGTCTATCTCCACAGTTCATCTCCACTTGCTATGTGCTCTGTTCATCTCCACTGTTCATCTCCACTTGCTATGTGCTCTGTTCACCTCCACTGTTTATCTCCACTTGCTATGTTCTCTGTTCATTTCCACTGTTTATCTCCACTTGCTATGTGCTCTGTTCACCTCCACTGTTTATCTCCACTTGCTATGTGCTCTGTCCATCTCCACTGTTCATCTCCACGTGCTATGTGCTCTGCTCATCTCCACTGTTCATTTCCACTTGCTATGTGCTCTGTTCATCTCCACTGTTCATCTCCACTTGCTATGTACTCTGTTCATCTGCACTTGCTATGTGCTCTGTTCATCTCCACTGTTCATTTCCACTTGCTATTTGTTCTGTCCATCTCCACTGTTCATCTCCACTTGCTATGTGCTCTGTTCATCTCCACTGTTCATCTCCACGTTCTATGTGCTCTGTCCATCTCCACAGTTCATCTCCACTTGCTATGTGCTCTGTTCATCTCCATTGTTTATCTCCACTTGCTATATGCTCTGTTTATCTCCACTGTTCATCTCCACTTGCTATGTGCTCTGTTCATCTCCACTGTTCATCTCCACTTGCTATGTGCTCTGTTCATCTCCACTGTTCATCTCCACTTGCTATGTGCTCTGTTCATCTCCACTTGCTATGTGCTCTGTTCATATCCAGTCTGTTCATCTCCACTTGCTATGTGCTCTGTCCATCTCCACAGTTCATCTCCACTTGCTATGTGCTCTGTTCACCTCCACTGTTTATCTCCACTTGCTATGTGCTCTGTTCACCTCCACTGTTCATCTCCACTTGCTATGTGCTCTGTTCATCTCCACTGTTTATCTCCACTTGCTATATGCTCTGTTCATCTCCAGTCTGTTCATCTCCACTTGCTATGTGCTCTGTCCATCTCCACAGTTCATCTCCACTTGCTATGTGCTCTGTTCATCTCCACTGTTTATCTCCACTTGCTATGTTCTCTGTTCATTTCCACTGTTTATCTCCACTTGCTATGTGCTCTGTTCACCTCCACTGTTTATCTCCACTTGCTATGTGCTCTGTCCATCTCCACAGTTCATCTCCACTTGCTATGTGCTCTGTTCATCTCCACTGTTCATCTCCACTTGCTATGTGCTCTGTTCACCTCCACTGTTCATCTCCACTTGCTATGTGCTCTGTCCATCTCCACAGTTCATCTCCACTTGCTATGTGCTCTGTCCATCTCCACTGTTTATCTGCACTTGCTATGTGCTCTGTCCATCTCCACAGTTCATCTCCACTTGCTATGTGCTCTGTTCATTTCCACTGTTTATCTCCACTTGCTATGTGCTCTGTTCATCTCCACTGTTTATCTCCACTTGCTATGTGCTCTGTCCATCTCCACAGTTCATCTCCACTTGCTATGTGCTCTGTTCATCTCCACTGTTCATCTCCACTTGCTATGTGCTCTTTTCACCTCCACTGTTCATCTCCACTTGCTATGTGCTCTGTCCATCTCCACAGTTCATCTCCACTTGCCATGTGCTCTGTCCATCTCCACTGTTTATCTCCACTTGCTATGTGCTCTGTCCATCTCCACAGTTCATCTCCACTTGCCATGTGCTCTGTCCATCTCCACTGTTTATCTCCACTTGCTATGTGCTCTGTCCATCTCCACAGTTCATCTCCACTTGCTATGTGCTCTGTTCATCTCCACTGTTTATCTCCACTTGCTATGTGCTCTGTCCATCTCCACAGTTCATCTCCACTTGCCATGTGCTCTGTCCATCTCCACTGTTTATCTCCACTTGCTATGTGCTCTGTCCATCTCCACAGTTCATCTCCACTTGCTATGTGCTCTGTTCATCTCCTCTGTTCATCTCCATTTGCTATGTTCTGTTCCACTGTTTTCATAATATATTTTATTATATCACTTTTGTACTCCTTCTAATGACGTCATGACAACATACCTCAGTAAAAAACGTGTTAGGTATTATCCGTAACAGTTAGGCTAAATCGTCATAAATAATTTACGAATCGTTAAGATGGTTTTCAACCATATTTGTGTAAATTCTTGCATATGCAGCAATTTCTTCATGAACAGACCCAGATGGCCAAATGTGTAGTAAAAATCTGGGTTATACACCTCCCCCTTGGGGAGGACATTGATAACTGCAGGACACAACAGCAACCATTTCACTGCATATGACAATCCTATATGGGTGACAATATTTTCTAATAGTGTTTAAAGCTGCTTCCTAAAATGGTTCAGCCCATCTCAAATCTGGCTCACTTATATCTAGATGTGTAGTGTGTAACTAGTTTAAGTAATGTGCAGTCTGTTTAAAAAAAAAATGCCTATTTTTGTTCAAATCATTGAAAGAATTGACTTTAGTCGTTAGATCTTGTAAGGATCAAAATAATGGATATCCAAAATAGTAAACACTGTGTGGGTCAATGCTGATCATGGGCGTGACCTCCAATCCTCTTGCCGATCACATGACAATGTTATGAAATTTCACCAAGGAAGAAAATTTTGATTTTTCAGCATTTCGATTTTCACTTCAGTTAATGCTTGAACAAGCATTAACTATTTTAATAGTTTGTCTGATGATTTTACAAAAATTACATACAAAAGTTGCACAAATGAGCTAGGATGTTGCAGTAGATACTAGGTAGATTTGGTTTTTCGCAAAATTAATTTGAAATTAGACTAGCAAAAAATGTATTAAGCTCCTTTAATGTTTGCATGATAAGAAATGTTTTTTTGTGAGTTTGATAATATTACATAAAAACATTTTCTGATTCATGGACCTTAGTTTCGGCCAATTCTCCACATACCCCCTGGAAAATATCTTGAGTTCCACCGGGGTACGCGTAACCCTGGTTTGGAACTGTTGTGTTAGCAACTATCAAAGGGGCTATTCTCAATTATGAACAACGTCAGAAGTTTACCAAATATATTCTTACACGCCTCCGCAAAAATGTACAAAAAAGGTGCTCTTTGGCTGATTTGGATCTTGCTTATCGCTTGTTGCTCAGAAAAAAATGTTTTTAGAAGGCAGTACATTTAAAAAAGTTTTGCAGTACCTATTTTTATATGTGCACGCTGGTGAAAAAAACATTTTTATGACGCCAAATATGTAACACATGCAAACTGGGAAGTTGACACAGAACATGTTGTGGTTAAACTTGTAGACTTTGGCAAGTATCTCTCAGCTGGATATATTAAATGATTAATAACCTGATAAGTATATATGTCTGTGTCTGTTACTATGTGTGCATGTCAATGTGAGGTCTGTCCTATGTTTGAACTCTGTCAACGCATGATGCCCACAAACAATGCCTGTTGTGTTGCGTCTTGCCAGACTGGCTGCTGCGGTGCTTTGTCGTGCTTTCTGTCTATGTCCATTCTTCTTTCTGGGTCTCGTGGATATTCTGGGACGTGGTGAAATATGTACATAGAGTGAATGGCCTTCTAGGGTTGGTCATCGCAGCATCTATCTGACCACTGGTCCTTTTGAGCCCTGTAATCTGGGTAAGACTACACCCAGCGCTGTTGTGTCTACCTGGACAATTGAATGTGGGGTAGGGTAGAAACTGGTTAGACGGGTGCTGGGTTGTTATTGAAAGCTATTCATGCAGACAGCATCAGTGCTGTAGACGGGTCTGAAAGCACCAGTGATCAAAGGGCGGGCTTTGAGCATGGATAATGTGAGATATAGTCGATATAGTGAGAGAGATTGCACCGGCGGGTGAAAATGTGATAAGCGGCAATGTTGTTGTTTATAAGAAGGGCCATGAAAATCCCACTTTTACAGGTGACATTATACTTGATAAGAGGAGTCTCAAACGCCCCTTCATCTCACTTTTTCACATAGGACATTGCATGTGTCTGTCAACAGGTGCCTCAAACGCCCCTTTATTCAGAACTTGATTGATGTGTATGTGTTCATGTGTCGGGACCTATCTATTAACCTACTTTACTTACCTAAATATATACACCTGCCTGGTACCTACTTACCTGCAATTACCCCCACCCACCCACTCACTAGCCCACCTGCCCCCCCCCCCCAGTCCATCCAGACATGCCGTTTTGTATGGATAAAAAATTAAATACAGATTTTTAATAAAAATTATTCAATACAGATTTTTTATATCTTGGGAGGAATATAGCCGCATACCATAATTTTTATTTATTTCAAATTTAAGGAAAAATCAGGAATGTTCTTGTGTTCATCACAACAAATTGAAATCAAACAAAACACAAATAGTTTTGATGCTAGCATTGAAGGTAGGCAAATTGGATAGCTAGGAGGATTTCCTTAAAACCTAGCAGATTGTGCTTGCTATATGTTTATTATATAGCCTGACAGATGACAAAACGCGATTGGAATTAGTGGTTCAGGGGCACCTTAATTTACTCTTCAGAGAAAAAAGTAAATCAACATAAAATATATATATAAATATTATATAATTTGTGATTGA
Organism: Lamellibrachia columna; assembly: GCA_963662155.1. Taxonomy (NCBI): domain Eukaryota; kingdom Metazoa; phylum Annelida; class Polychaeta; order Sabellida; family Siboglinidae; genus Lamellibrachia; species Lamellibrachia columna. Next base: position 27,894,696 of record OY759271.1, on the reverse strand, counting down.
AAGTTTAGGTCAGACATTTACTGTTATGATTTACAGTCATATTTACAAAAATAAATCACATATCAATTACCATGTATTGTGGAATGAGCCACATGTCTGGCCTGCCTGTCTGCTTGCTTACATAACATGTATGTATAATAAACACATATACAGGTATAAACAAACATAATTATATAATGCATACAAGTAGGCACATTTGTACACATGCGTGCACCACATATTCTAAATGGGTCCTTGATATAGCCATTTGACTGTTTGTTATTTTGGGTGAACTACCATATTCATCTTATGATGACTGGCCTACTGTAGTACGTGTAGTTCTTATTGCACCTATACATGCCTTGCACCAATAATAATAATATAAACACTTTTATCGCCCCTAAATCCTCGGAAAACCGAGCTCAGAGGCACGTAAAAACGAAATGGTTAGGCAATCTCAAAATCGATGTTCAAAGGAGCAGGGTTCTTTTATGCACTCTCCTAATGCATGCATTCATAAGGACACCAGCATCATAGCTGAAGCCAGACGACAGTGCATAAGACTGGTATTGTGTGGTAACATTACGAAGGCTCCAGAGGCAGATTGATGAATGCACTATGTATTATTATACTTGCACGCTTTGAACGAGAGAAAGACATTGACTCTGGCTCCTTTTGATAGCCTATCTATTGTAGGTGCGGTGGCGTAATGGTTACTACATTGAACTCTCAGTTGAGAGAATGCTGCCCTTTGAAAACTTTGGCAGTTTCATTCATTCCACATCTTTATTCCGGATTCCGGATTCAACAGTGCACATATATGTACATTATACATGTGATTTGAGTTCCATATGTTATTGCACAAAATAAAAGCGGACATTAAAATAATACCTATATATAACAATTATGTACAGTTGTTTCTGTCACATATATACAGCTTGTACCAATATTTGCGAATTCTTGATGAAAAACGCAAGCTAGTGACTAATATATCCCTTATAATATAATTAGATGAACTATCTAATCTACACATAAATCTATATACTAAGTTTCTAATTCCAGATTGACAACATTGCACATCAAACAGAGTGCATAAAAACTGGTGCTTTCATGTTTAGATAAACCAAGAAATAATTTTAAAATATGATATGCAATATGTAATCTATTTAAAGTAGACTTTTTGTAATTCCACCATAGCTAAACAGAATAGATTGGTGAACAATATGTATGGAACAGTGTAAGCTTCATATCTATGGAACACATGTAAAATTTACATATGATAATATTGCCTTACACAAATAAAGTTCTGCATTGTCTGTTGATATCCACATCATTGAAAAGATCCTCGGTGATATAATGCCCAAGGTATTTATATGTATCCACCACATTAAGAATAATCCCAATCAACAAAGTCAAGAATAGTACACCCTTTCAAGATTTTTGATCTGACTATCATGATAGCACTCTTTTTAGCATTACATTTAACATCATGACTTATTCCAAATATCTCACATTCATACAATAATTGACATAGTCCAGCTGAAGATGGTGGTATCAACATTAAGTCATCATAAACAGAAACAGTCAAATTATATTTTAAAAGACATATTTGAGTGATAGTTTATACTGTATAACATGATTATTTAAAATAAAAACAACCAGACTGTCTATAGCCAGGTACACACCTTTAAATTACAATTTGATGCAAGGATGTGGTTATACACCAAGGCCAGGTATTACCGAAAGGCCAGATTATACCCCTAGGCCAAGTTATTTAACAAGATTTAACAAGATTTGCCATCCAAGCCAAAGGCCCAGATGGCAAGTGGACAAGGAAGCCATTGGCTTATCGAGAGTAAGCTATCCTGAGATATATGTACAGGAAGTAGACCTTTGTCTCATGGCTAACTGAAGATAGGAGCAGTAAACAAAAGATATGTCTGACCTGCATAAATGAGAAATGCAACTCAGATCTCTCTCATAAACAGCAGGAAACCTAGCCTGTTTTCATTATGAATGTATTCATGAGCTTGTGGAATGTCACTTGTGTTGATACTAGTACACATGTAGCGGTAATAATGGAAAACTAGTAGTTGATTTTGCTTTCGACTGGTTCATCATTGGTATTAATGCTTCATGGCTGAAATGTAGTTTGGGTTGTTTACATTAAAGTGTGAACTGACAGAAGTCAACATCCTGGAAATGTGGTATGTTGTGGAACTGTGGAACTAGTATCAGTTCTTTGCAAATTACATGTGACATGAGTCCGTCATGTCAAACAAAAAATGTTGGGTGTGTTTATATATTGTCTGCATAATTCAGTAAGAGTTAACAATTAACAGTGCTTTGTTTGTAAACCATACTTGCAATATCTGTTTGCTTACTCAGTATTTCCTTCTTATGTCTAGTAAGAAAAACAAAGTAGCTATAGAAATAGTGCAAACGATTTTATCAGTTTTTGACACTGAACGACAAACCAAACTTTTTTACCAGGTGGCAAAAATGTGCTAACCCAGAGGTGAATGTAACTGTAAAGTAATGTCACTAAAAAGTGAATGTTACTGTAAAGTAATGTCACTAAAAAGTGAATGTTACTGTAAACCTGTTGTTTTCCTCTGAATAATGGCATTTTCTAGAAGTAACTTAGGCATCTCAGCTGATAAACCCGTTTATTTTTTTCAGGGCCAGGGTGAAGGAAAAGGGGTGCGTGTACCTGTGGAGGGAGTGCAGCAAGGATGTCCCAGTCAGCCTACTGCCGGGGGTGTGTTTGCAGGGTGTGGCCGTCAGTGACTCACACAGGCTGGTAGTGTCTGAGCACGGACAGGTGTACGAAGGCCCTACTACCAGTCAACTACAGCTATGTCGTCCACTCGCTGGTCAGTACATTTTCACTTTGTTGTGTGTCTCGACATTTATACCATATTGAAACTTTTGGTCCAGTACTTTTAATAGTATTTAAATGTGAATGCGATTTTTCCATTATTTCTTATTCCATGCACAGCCTGTATAAACATGTTATATTTGATTTGGGCAAATGTGTAAAAAAATTAAGATTATTCCAAATTACTTACTTATATCATCCACTTAGCATGGTAACATCATGTAACTATGTTAAGTTAAGTTATTCCAAATACTTTTATATCATTAATAAAATGCTATATACCTGTATAAGATATATGATGTGTCAACCATAAGAGTAGTTTAGTGTAGTAGTAGTAGTAGCGGTGTTGATTGTACTTTTGTAGTGTACTTTGATGGTGACACATGGTACTTTTATGGTGACAATGGTGGTATTTTTGTAGTGACATCAGTGGTATTTCGATGGCAGTATGGATATTTTCCTTCTTATTGACACACACACATCACTGATGTCAATGGTGATTTTGGTGACACAGTTCAGAGTTTTGGTGGCAGTTTCAAAGCGAAAAAACTTACATTATATTAACAATTGTGTTTTACTGTTGTTGGACATGGTAGTTTTGTAAGTAGCCCTGGGAACTAAAGTGCGTGCTTAAACGAGACTTGACCGTATTGTGCTGATGATATCACTGTTGCTGTTGGTAGACACTGTCATTGACCGGCACTCTCTTGCAGGACACCATGTGGTGCAAGTATCATGTGGTGCGCACCACATGGCAGTGGTCACTCTAGAAGGCTGCGTGTTCTGTTGGGGCGACTCAACCCAGGGTCAATGCGGGGTGGTGGGGCGAGTGTCACAACCCCAGCAAGTTTACATCACGCACACCCCAGAGACTGCCTTGCCGTGTGATGGGGTGGCCAACACCCCAGTAAGGGCAATGCAAGTAGGGTGTGGGGACCATCACACCATGGCCCTGTCGGACAAGGGTGAACTATGGACGTGGGGTACCGGGGATGCCTTGGGGCTGGGCAACCCTGGCATTGTTTTGCGCCCCTGTTTGGTCAACTACCTCGTGGGCAGGAGGGTGATTAGTGTGGTGTGTGGGGCGCAACATACCCTTGCCCTGGTGGCCAAGGCGCAGCGACTCGGAGCACAGAAGGGTGGTTATCACATAGAGCAGCATTCACAGGCCCCGGCTACTTGCGCCCGCTGCAAGGGTGACATATACACCTACACGGAGTCGGGAGATGAGTGTGTCATCAGTGACCATCATACGTGTCCTCTTGGACTAGAGCTGTACCCTCGGGCGGTCGTCCCATGTGACAGCGGGGTCACTGAGTGCAATCCCGACAACATGGGTAAGACCCTGTATTATACCACATATACACACATCACCTACACATATTCTCCCAACTACGTAATGTGCTTTAAAATGGTAATTACTCAACATCGTGTAGATATAATTAGAACTGCTGAAAATTAAGATCTTTGGTGTGTCTTTCTGAGCCAGTAGAATTGATATATAATGTTATATATTAAGTGGAAATGTTTGGATTCTTCTCCTGTGACACCATTAGTGAACATCCAGTGGATTCTATGGTTCTGTCTTAATGTTTAACCCAGTATTTCTGCGATCATGCAATCTGTTAATAATAGAAATGCTGTACTAAAGCAGCCTTGCAATTATGTGGAGCTTTTGTCTGTTTCCGCCTGTGTGATGATTATATGCCTGAACATGATGTGAATACACCCTGTTTATGTGCCGACGTATGTTAATTGTATGCATCTAACTATATAAATATTATTTCTGAATAATAATAATAATAATTATATCCAAATCACACTGTGACTCATATGGGCCATGTTTTCAGATGACAGTCAGCCAGAAGACTCCACAGTCATGTCTTTGTCACCTAGGGCAACCCCAGTCAGCAGGGACACAGGGGAGACAAGGACATCCGAGGGTCTGTGTAGGGTGCACAGAGTCACCCACCCCCCAGATAAGGCTGCTCCCTCTTGTGACATCACAGGGACTGACAGGGAGGAAGATGAGCTGCCTGGTTCTTGCCAGGATGAGCTGACTCGGACAGATGACCAGAGGACAGAATCAGATGTCTCCAAGAGTAGCACACCTGTAGCATCCACTCTGGAGTCAGCTGACCCTAAAGTGGATAGCCAACTGACCAGATGTTCAAGAGTAACAGAACAAGGTGTACAAGAGCCAGTAGGAAATGCAGTAGCAATCGGGCAAGACTCAAAGATAGAGCCAGCGATGAGCTCTGTTGGAACCGAACAGATTGATTCAGGGCCATTGACAAGGTCATCAGAACAAGTGATGGATTCGGAGACAGGTTCTGTTGTGCAGGAGAGAACATGCGATTCTAACGAAGCTGCTGGATCTACTGGATCAGAGCAGGTCTTAAAGATAGAGCCATCATTGAGCTCTGCTGGAATAGAGCCATCATTGAACTCCACTGGAATAGAGCCATCATTGAGCTCCACTGGGATAGAGCCATCATTGAGCTCCGCTGGGATAGAGCCTTCAGAGACAGACCCTGGGCCATTGATGAGGACATCAGAACAGGTGATGGATTCGGACACTGTCACAATTTCTGCCCTGCAAGAATGTGTCTCTAGTGAGGCTGCTGGCTCTACTGTGTCAGAGCTGGACTCTGAACACAAATCAGAACCAGAAATGAGCTGTTCTGGTGTAACAAACAGCTCTGAGCCAACCAAGAACTCTACAGATGCCAAATGTAAGCCAACCGGAAACTCTACTGGGAACTCTGCCACACAGAATGAGCACAATGACTCTAACACAATACCGAAGACCAAAGCAGACTCTAACTGTGACTCAAGCTCAACAGTGCTTGACTTGGAGTCAGCCAGCTCCACTCCCGTTGTCTCGGTGTTGACTCGGAGTGAAAGTCAACAGGATCATCCGAATCAAATTACGAAGTCTCGAAGTTCCTTCCTGGACGAGACTGAGGCAAAGGAATATCTAGAGAAACAGCTGTATGGAGACTCTGACGACGTCTTCCTCAGCAGCATAGGTAGGATAATAATATTAATATAATAAATTTGTTTTGAATTGCACTTATATATATGTGTGCATGTGTTTGGGTGGGTGGGCGGGTGGATATAAAAAGGCATAGGTGCACTGTTAAAGCAGACATTGCAATGTTAATGTAGAACATTCACTGCCACTCACTTATTTACATGTTAAACGCATAGATAATTATCGAATGAGTTTGCGATTACTGCCTGTGGCAAAGTCCACATGATGTAAAGCTTGTTCTCAAATCTTTCTAGACATACTGTGCTTAGAGTTATTGCTGGTTAAATATAGAGCTTCCCGGAGAGGAGGCAGAATATGATGCAGCTTGTAGGTAGGGTGTTGCATGTTCATGAAAAAAGTAGGAGTTTGCATGTTTGTGAATGAAGTTCTCTAAAAAGGTTGCTCCTCTAGGCAGCATGAGTGCAGAAAGTGACACCCCCGGGAACGCCGGTCCCTTCGTGAAGAAGCTCCAGCAGAACCTACTCTCCTACATGCCATCATCAAATGTACAGGAGGCTGTCACCAGCTGGACGAAGAACGTTGTATCAAACATCCGCACATCCATCGATCGCTTCAGTTTTACGTCCACTGAAGGCATTGGTGATGCTGACAATCAGGGCGTCGACGATGTCGAGGAGGATGGTTACCCCAGTGAACTTCAGGTGCATTGTTTGGGGCCGCAGTAGGGGTGGGTGCAGGTGGTATGGTATAGACATGCACCCTGGAAGATTTGGTCTAAGAACCAGTCTTTTTTATTGCTATTGAAAATGTGTATATAACATTTCTGTTTCTTCACAATTATTTTTACAATTTGCATTCAAAGTTGGGGCAGATCAGTTTATTTCTTCATATGCCCCCCTGTAATATGCTAGAAAATATTGTACAAATAATCACTCAGCACTAACATCATAGGCTATATTGCATTAAAAAAACTAATATTTTAGTTCTCTCAGGGTAAGCGGCAGCAGGGTATTTCCGTAGTAATGATCACATGTTTCAAATCATAATGGACTTCCTGTCAGCGCAAATTTATTCACTATAAAGGTGGAATATTCACTGATATATCAACTTTGCCTTTAGTATGTGACAGATGGCACCTCTAGTCTTCCCCGCTCTGCCTCCTGGTGTGTGGAGTCGAAGTCAACTTTGAAGTCAACCATCTCGAGGAAGGCATCTCTTCCAGTCTTTGTCACTCAGGTCAAGAATGCAGGTAGACTGAAATGGCAGGACAGGGAATCATTAACATTCCTGGAAGCTGTATTTTATGTTCCCATTTTAAAATCCAATTCCTGGAAGTATTCTTGATGTTTACAATTGTTTTGTGAAGTCTGATTGAATAGTATGTAGGTTATTGTCCTATGAAATTGCACCATATTTGCATATCACTGCCATTGAATAGTATGTATGTTTTTGTCCAGTAACGTTACACCTTATATTATAGTATATTATATATATATATATATATATATATATATATATATATATATATATATATATATATATATATATATACTGGTTGGACTGGTTTTTGTGGTTTACCAATGTATTCTCTTCAATGCATTTGTGTCTTGTCTTCTCTTGGTTTTGCAGCCAGCTCAACATTGTTAATCAAAACAATGATTAAGAATTACATATTTTTTAAAATACAAATGACTTGTATGTTTTTATTCAACCATTCAATTTGCAGGATTTAATGTGCTAACTAATGTCATAATTGCAAGGACATAATGTTACTGGAAGGGTCTTTTGCCCAGGTGGTGTGTTGGAAGCAACAAGTATCACAGAAACAGAAGTGTGGAGCTTTGGTCAAGGCAGCAAGGGACAACTTGGACACGGAGACAAGCTTGATAGGTCAGTTGATCAGGACAACCATTGTTAGTTAGATACATGATATATAATGTGCAGTATCAATGATTCTTTACTACGTGGCTAGAGGCCAATATTTTGTTTAGCAGTATTGGTTCAACTTCTGGGATGGATGCCATTAAAATTATCTTTATATAATTCTTGCTCATACAGATACTTTGTTCGTGATGTTTTTTGTCTTTGAGTCGTCAAATAGACACTGCGAAAAAGTCATAATTTTCTATATTCATAACACTGATACTAACTGGTCTGTCTTGCTGTTTGTTAACTATAAAACTGGGTGACTTTATTTTAGTGACAGAAAACATGAAGATTAATGAGCCCAGGCAAATTAATAATAATGATATATGACTATCTTTCCCCAACAGAAATGTTTTGGCCACTTTAAGTAGCCACCACATTTTTGGGATCAGGTTAGTTGCACTACAAATTTGAATACAGTTGGACATCTGACCACTTGTGTTCCCAGGCTGCACCCCACCTGTGTGAGAGAACTGACTGACAAGCACGTGGTCCAACTGGCGACCAGCTCACACCACTGTCTCGCACTGACCATCGACTCACAGGTGTGTTACTGTCAACTCTAGAATGTCATTACTGAGGGTCTAGAATGAGATCTGCTCAGGGTTTATGATGAGGTCATTGCTGAGGGTCTAGAATGAGGTGTGCTGAAAGTTTATAATAAGGTCATTGCGCAAGGTCTAGAATGAGATCTGCTTAGAGTTTTTGATGAGGTCATTGCTGGGGTTCTCGAATGAGGTCTGATGAAGGTTTATGATAAGGTCATTTCTGAGGGTCTGAATGAGGTCTGCTGAGGTTTTATGATGAGGTAATTAATGAAAGTCTAGAATGAGGTCTGCTGAGCATTTATGATGAAGTCATTACTGAGGGTCTAGAATAAGGTCTGCTGAGGGTTTATAATGAGGACATTGCTGAGGGTTTAGCATAATGTATGCTGAGGGTTCTTAGTGATGTTATTGCTGAGGGTCTAGAATGAGGTCTGTTGAGGGTTCATGATGAGGTCATAGCTGAACAAAGGTCCAGAATGAGGTCTCTGTTTAGAGGCTAAGACAGGGTCGCCATGTGATGCATTCAGTTGTATCCTTTTGTTAGGTAATTAGAAGAATTGACTGAGCCTTGTCATGGATGCTTCTGCAGTGACTCATGAGAGATGGAGTCCACAGCAAGTTACACATTTACCCCCTGTGTGGGATCTTTTAATGTCCTAGCCATATACACCAGGTAGAAGGGACCATCGGCTCTTAGTGTCTCTTCAGAAAGACACAGGCAAGGTGGGGTGAACGAAATTGCCTAAGTTTCGAAACAGCAGTAGGTAGTTTCGAACCCCTAGACCACTGCACCCCACATGAAATGGTTTATGGTTAATGCTGTGAGTGCGACAAGCTCAGATGTGTGTGTAGTGGTTTGCTTTTGTTGATCTGATATGTTCATCTTTATGGTGTCTTCCTGCATGACGAGCTCTCCACACACCTAACCTGCTATCACTCATATCTAGTCTTGCAGTACATTACACAAGCACACTGTCTCATTTATCTCAGGCATACACGTTGGTCACAACATGATGTCAATTGTTAGTGAGAACAGCTGGTCTAATTCTGAGAAAACAGTGACGACATTGTCCACATCCACAGTAGGGTCTCTATACAGTGCAGTGTAAAGGGGTTGGTAACATAGCAGCGACTGCGTTCCTTCAAAACATGCACATCAACAGCAAAAACTAGATATCTGGTGTTCATAATTGGTGTGCGGTTGAACGGTACATTACAATACACCATTGTTTTTCCCTTTGAGACCAATGTCAGACCAATCCACCCTATGCGCAAGATTACGGTTCAGTTTTATTAAAAACTGTACACAGTAATTGTTGTCTTGTCAGCGACCTTCAGTAGCATGTTTGTCAAACCCTACCATTTTTATTTTCGAGAATAGCAGCATGAAAAATGCTCTCAGTCATTCATTGCCCAAACAAACCAGCAACCAGACATTTTAACCTGTAGTCTGCATACATGCCCATTTTCATATTCATGACTATTTTTTCAGGATGCAAAAAGTACTTGTGAAAGGGGTTGCTGTGTCAACGTCACTGGCTTTATTCGTATGACATGAACCCAGAAGCAAATTAATGAACTATCCCCAGTATAGGGAATAATTTGTGTAAAAACCTGCATGTGACCACCCTGGGTATCAGTGACGCTTGTCACAGCCGATGTTTTGTGTTGTAGGTGTACTCCTGGGGGTGTAACGATGACTGTCAGCTGGGGTACCAGGACGCTGCCGCAGCGTCGCCCTCACCCCGCCTTGTCAAGGTATGTCACCCTACCTGGGAATGTCACTCCAAATTATAAGTGTCATCTCCGTGTATTTTTACAACCTGCAAAAGCGTTCTGCTTCTGCTTACGCCCTCAGAAGTTATTCTTAGTCTTCATATCCTGAACAGGGTGATGGAGCATTTTCTGATAGGTTATTGTTGAGACGCCACATTCACCCAGTATCCAGATTCCTGGAACTGGCCATATACGCACAACTCGTAAATCCGTAGGATCCCAAGTGTCACTTAAGCCGCAGATCTTCAACCAGATTCTTGCCCCCGGACAACCCAGTCTTTACTCGCACTAACATATTTTATCATTTAGCCATTTGGCTAATGTGGTTTTTTTTTCTTAGCCAACGTACCTTTCCCAGCCAAAATGGCAAAAGGTCATACATTTCTGTTGAGCCAAACTTGATGTTTCTTTTTTAGCCATTGGCGAACTGGTGCATGGATGCCTTATGTAATGCACTTTTTTTGCCACGTTTTTGTTGCCTGCATGATTCACTGTGTGCCTGTGTAAACTGTGACAGATTGCGGGGGACCCAGCCATATGGGACATAGCTGCTGGTGGCAGACACTCTCTGTTTCTCACTGATGGCTGTCACCTCTCCACTGATGTCTACTACACTGGCACCCTGCGCAGGTGCGGTGTTCTTTCATCCTGAACTGTTCTGTGTATTTCTGGTCCATGCACTTCACGTAGTACCCCCAATGTCATAGATTATCAGTGGACAGTGGCTCCACCTGGGGACTAAAGAGGTGATTAAATTGGCAGGCAATTTCAGTGTAATATACAGAATATCAGTCTGCTCAACGACTAACAGAAGTACTAGCAGCACTCCATTTAATTGGTTCCATAAAATAAATTTTTTAAATCATGATTTTCTATATTTTATGACTTGATTGTTTTCATTCGATATACTGTTCAGTTTATAAACAGTTTATCTAGTTAGTTCTTTCTCCTGTGGCGTTTATCTGGATGACGTCTGAAGACCCCCCATGGAGCACGTTCTTGCAATCAATTTTGTTTGCAGTCATTCAGATGGTTGCAAGGCCCTGAAGAAGACATCTCTTCCAACACAAATGGTTTCACTTAACAAGGTATATTTGTAAAAAAATCTTACCTATTTGTTTACCTAATTCAGTGTGTAAAGAAGCTTTGTGAAGAAATATTAGTAACATATTTCAGCATGAATATGTTTAAAAACAAAAATATCTCAGCAGGGTGGGTTACACATAGATAAATGATCACTGGACTCTCACTAAGCCAACGGCTTCCTTGTCCACTTGCTGGGTTAATTGTTTTTCATGGCAATCTTGCTTAATTTTAGTCAGTGGATTACTAGATAGGTTATTAGGATAGTGAAATGAGTGTAAAGCTGTAATAGTCTTGTTATCATTCATTAGGTCGGCCGAATAGTGCGGCTGGCTGCAGGTGGTGCCCTCTGTGCATGTATGGCAGAACCATGTTCAGAGGAGTTTGCTTCAACGCTGCATGAGCTGGCCGCAACAGAGCGACACTTCCATTCTCAGATGACCATTATGTCTTCAGTCATCCTCAAACCTTTCCTTTCCCCAGGTTAGTAAAGCTTTTTCAGTTTTGTCGTAACAAAATTGTTGTCCTTTAGATATTACTGTTCACTCTGGAAGATTTATATGGTGATTAAGTGAGCAAAGTCTGACCGTTTTGAGCATAAAATCATGTTATATGATATAAACTATATCGATTCGAACATCTTGACCGCCAATATGTGTTTTATTGAATCACAATCGACAAACGTTATTCGTGATGGACTATATGCATTGAGGAGGGAGTTTGAAAGATGAATTCCTGGGTTTGATGAAGGTGTATAAACTGTGATGTCTGTATATGATGTGCGTTGTTGTTTTTGTTTCAGAACTGGTCCAGAGGCTGGAGAAGACATCCTATGGCACACCGTTTGAGTTGCTTGTGGATGCGTTTAGTCAGATCAGCAATGCTGTAAGAGCACCATTTCATCTTGGTGCTCTGGGCATGTCTAGCATATATCTATGCTTTAATAATGCACTCCAACATCATAGGCATCAGTACTGGGGGGAGTCTGGGGGGCTTGGCCCCGCCAATATTTTGGGGGGGGGGGCTAGAGTATACTTTGGCCCCAATACTTGTGCTGGGGGCTTAGCTTGGAAGGAGAAATGACAATCTTTAAGTCTTATCTAATTATGAATGAATTCTTAGAAAATGTCAAATTTGTGAAAACAAACATGGATATTGCAGTGATTATGCAGAGAGGAAACGTGCTATCCTTCATTAGATAACAACAGTCATTGTCTGAGGATGCAGATGAAATTAACTTATTACTAACAGAACCATAACAAATTTTTTAACATCCAAGATATGAACAGTCATGAAAATTCTCTCTGTAGTTGTGTACATTGCCAAGGGTTAACAAACAAATGCCAGCTATTTATACGTGGCAAAAAGATATAAGTGATTAAAATTTAATTTGATGTCAGAGCCAAATTTCAATAAAATTTATCACTGCCAGTTGTCTTCAGCTTCGGTTGCAAGATATAGCCAAGTGATATACTATATGTTCAAGTCATTTGTTAGATTAAATCCATCAGTTCAGTGAAATCAACGTCTTCTTGCATGTTTTACATCTTCTCTGCCTGACACCAGGTGGCTGTCAATCATCTTGAGGCGAGCGAGGTGCTCCGAAGCGGCCTTGACCTTGGAAGGCTGTCGTGTATTAGTCAACCCGATACCCTGGTGACCATGTATCAGAACTACTCCAAGTGCTTCTGCGACGTTCTGGCTCTGGGCGGGTTCCTGTACTGCGTTAACACATCCAGGTAACACACCTTGTACTAATTATTCAGAAAGTTTTGTTAGTATGGATTGTTACGTTTTCATAGACATCTGACGTGTCCATGTAACTTCGCAAATTAATGTTTGATGTGGTAATATAAATACCATATTATTCCCTATAGACGCGCAGTACGCGAGTGCGATGGCTTGGATGCAAGTCTATTAGTTCTCAAACGTGGCCCGAATCATGATCTGCCACTATGGGTGAAACCAGCCTCTAAATCAGACTTGTAGCTAATCCGCAGTGTGGCGCCACTGTGAACTATGCGAAGAATGTGGGGCACTTCTAGGGAATGACTCGGGAACCATGTCATTGATCACTTATCTATTTCATAACTAGCGCTTGTTTTGCGTGATGCATTTTGTCCAATATTCATGTGTTTCGAATTGTTTTGAGGGTGCTAAATAAACTTAATGTAAGCCTACAATGAGGTGTTGTGTTGTTTGTTTTGCACTTAGCAAAAATGCAGTTTCAGCGCATCTACCAAACCAAACGACACTCGATCGACACACTACAAAAACGCACGAGATAGACACTAAAAAAGCCCATTAGTTCGTGGTTTTTTGTAATTCCAGACAAACAACATCAGCCGGCCACCACTCGATTCTTTGAGCATTATTAAATAGACAATTCAAACTCGCACACTTTGCTGACGGCGAGTGAGTGATCAAATAAATAAAAGCTAGTCCTAGTACTTCCACAGACATCTGGCGAAAGCCGCCAGTAGTAATAACAATGTGGTGCCACGTTGCGGCTAAAAACACACTATGAATTATTTCTAAAGAGTCTTGTTCTTGTTCTATTAGGTAGTGCGCTACTACTGGGAATTATACGGTATTGTGCTGCTTGGTCACATAAATGTGAATTGTAACATTCAGGAAATTATGGATGATCTTAAAATATCGAAACTGATGTCGTTTTACTTCAGACACCACCTCCCCCGCTACATGACACTTTGAATGACATCGACCCACATGAAAATATCCTCTCTCTTCACAATGTAACCATCACATACAGTTCATATTCAGCCGCCATAATGCAAAACTGCCTACATGCACTAAAAATGTTCACTGATGTACAACGCTTATTGAGCTGCTATCCCGTTCTCCAATAAAACCAACTTCACGTAGTATCGCACTTTGATGTTTTGATATAATCTGTTAGAACAGTGTAAGTTCATGCTTCAGGTGACTGATATACATATTATCTGCTACTTGATCTCAATATTAATATTGTCTCCAAAATAATTAATTCATAATTTCTAATAAAATTTTTTGTTTTTATCTTCAGGAAATTCTTCGATGGGATTAGCAGTAATTTTGTGCAAATCTTGGGATCGGATCAGGTTGTGGCGGGAGATGTTCCTGCTACATTCCAGAAGGCTCTACAACTTCCGCTCGATCGAATGAAGCAGTACGCAACACTGATTGAGAAAGTAGCTCATCTTTTTCCTGCTGTAAGTCTGACAAGCGTCACTGCAGTCTGTGTCACGGCTAAGACGTTCACGAAGGTTGCTCTTCAGAAATGTTTTGAACTGATGAGCTGTTACTCGCTGCCATTTGACAAATGTGAACCCTATATCCCATAATACAAAAAAGCCTTGTTCAAAATGCACAAAACCGCAACAAATGACTCCAATGCCCATAAGTTAAATTTAAGAAAATTAGTCAGTGTCACGGGTATATACCATAAGAGTTCGCACATGTGGGATGCATGGTAAAAATTGCAAGAGGGTTGTTTTGGGGAGAGAAGGCAAGGATAGGCAGGTAGAATGATACATAGCCAGATATGTATAATGGGTCATAGATATATAAATAAGGCTCTCACAGATTGTTTATTTAGGCACATGGCTTTGGAGAACAGCATGATCTGACGTACCACCTCTTTTAGTAGATTTACCTGATTTTTATCTCAGTTTGGCCACGAGCAACATCAGCTAGCCGAGATAACAGATAAGTGGCATAATCTTATACTGACCACCATCGCTGACCAGAAGCTAGCCGGCACCACCAAGGCATTCTGGGATAGCTGTCCACCCAAGCTGACGGTAGGCATAGATTGTCTTTCTATGTTGACGTGTAGATATATATTTGAAGTTGTTAACGATATGCCCACCATGTGATCCTGTAAACGTCTGACCTCGTTTGTGAATGCGCTGAGTGGCAAGGTTGATATTCATAGAGATAACAGTCAAATTATTTTTTAAACAATCATTTAGTACTACAGGGTGTCCCTAATTTATAAGAAGCAACTTTACAATGCCCTCTGCCATCAAGTAAATAACAGCACTTGGACAATATATCCCACATACTGAACCCATGTCTTGGTGGTGGTTACGGGTGAGATGTGTTTCAGGAGTCACTGCGGGAGTCCGGCAGGAGACTGATCCGGGAGAGTAAGTCCAGTCCCATCTCCCTCCACAGTGGCGGCAGATTTTCCTCCCATCACTTCATCCTCTTCAACGACATCTTTGTGCATTCCCAGGTCGGTGTCACCTTATTCTAGTTCTTGCTCATCCCCTAATGATATTCGGGTGGCTGGAGCTCCCGGTTGGGCTAGTATTGGACAGCTTCGGGCTTGTCTTACCTATTTTATGGCGGTAAACTGCCAGAATGACGCCTTGCATGCTTCATATCCTCGTTATTCCAGTATGCTTCGATCTCAATAGCAGAATCACGATTGCAGCACTAAGCAGGCAGTGTGTATTACATCACTGACTCTCTACAGGGGTCTATAGCAGAGTAATGAATGTTGATCATTCTGCTGCTGTTGTTGTGGTGCTTCTCTGTAAACACATCCAGTTCCAGATAATATTGGTTAATCAGATTTGTTTGGATGGCCACATTTTAATAATATGTAATGTAGACATAAAAATACAGACATTCTTATGTTTGCACTGGGTCATCTGTTTGCATTATGCATATATTTGTAGTATTGTATGTATACAGTGTTACACATTTGCAGCATTACATCATTTGCAGTGTTACATGTTTGCAGCATTACACGTTTGCAGCATTACACATTTGCATCATTACATGTTTGCATCATTACAAATTTGCAGCATTACATGTTTGCAGTATTACACATTTGCAGCGTTTCATGTTATGTTTACATATTTGCAGTGTTCATGTTTGCAGTGTTACATGTTTGCATTGTTACATGTTTGCAGTGTTACATGTTTGCCATGTTACACATAACAATTAACATATTTGCAGTGTTACGTGTTTGCAGTGTTACATATTTGAAGTGTTACGTGTTTGCAGTGTTACATGTTTGCAGTGTTACGTGTTTGCAGACTTATATGTTTGCAGTTTCACATGTTTTTAGTGTTACATGTTTGCAGTGTTACAGATTTGCAGCACTACATGTTTGCAGTGTTACATGTTTGTAGTGTTCATGTGTGCAGTGTTACATGTTTGCATCATTGCATGTTTGTAGTGATACATGTTTACAGCGTTACACATTTGTAGTGTTACATGTTTGCAGCATTACACGTTTGCAGCATTACACATTTGCATCATTACATGTTTGCATCATTAGAAATTTGCAGCATTACATATTTGCAGTATTACACATTTGCAGCGTTTCATGTTATGTTTACATATTTGCAGTGTTCATGTTTGCAGTGTTACATGTTTGCATTGTTACATGTTTGCAGTGTTACATGTTTGCCATGTTACACATAACAATGAACATATTTGCAGTGTTACATGTTTGCAGTGTTACATATTTGCAGTGTTACGTGTTTGCAGTGTTACATGTTACATTTACATGTTTGCAGTGTTACGTGTTTGCAGTGTTACATGTTTGCAGACTTATATGTTTGCAGTTTCACATGTTTTTAGTGTTACATGTTTGCAGTGTTACAGATTTGCAGCACTACATGTTTGCAGTGTTACATGTTTGTAGTGTTCATGTGTGCAGTGTTACATGTTTGCATCATTGCATGTTTGTAGTGATACATGTTTACAGCGTTACACATTTGTAGTGTTACATGTTTGCAGCATTACATGTTTGCAGCATTACACATTTGCATCATTACATGTTTGCATCATTACAAATTTGCAGCATTACATGTTTGCAGTATTACACATTTGCAGCGTTTCATGTTATGTTTACATATTTGCAGTGTTCATGTTTGCAGTGTTACATGTTTGCATTGTTACATGTTTGCAGTGTTACATGTTTGCCATGTTACACATAACAATTAACATATTTGCAGTGTTACGTGTTTGCAGTGTTACATATTTGCAGTGTTACGTGTTTGCAGTGTTACATGTTTGCAGTGTTACGTGTTTGCAGACTTATATGTTTGCAGTTTCACATGTTTTTAGTGTTACATGTTTGCAGTGTTACAGATTTGCAGCACTACATGTTTGCAGTGTTACATGTTTGTAGTGTTCATGTGTGCAGTGTTACATGTTTGCATCATTGCATATTTGTAGTGATACATGTTTACAGCGTTACACATTTGTAGTGTTACATGTTTGCAGCATTACACGTTTGCAGCATTACACATTTGCATCATTACATGTTTGCATCATTAGAAATTTGCAGCATTACATGTTTGCAGTATTACACATTTGCAGCGTTTCATGTTATGTTTACATATTTGCAGTGTTCATGTTTGCAGTGTTACATGTTTGCATTGTTACATGTTTGCAGTGTTACATGTTTGCCATGTTACACATAACAATGAACATATTTGCAGTGTTACATGTTTGCAGTGTTACATATTTGCAGTGTTACGTGTTTGCAGTGTTACATGTTACATTTACATGTTTGCAGTGTTACGTGTTTGCAGTGTTACATGTTTGCAGACTTATATGTTTGCAGTTTCACATGTTTTTAGTGTTACATGTTTGCAGTGTTACAGATTTGCAGCACTACATGTTTGCAGTGTTACATGTTTGTAGTGTTCATGTGTGCAGTGTTACATGTTTGCATCATTGCATGTTTGTAGTGATACATGTTTACAGCGTTACACATTTGTAGTGTTACATGTTTGCAGCATTACATGTTTGCAGCATTACACATTTGCATCATTACATGTTTGCATCATTACAAATTTGCAGCATTACATGTTTGCAGTATTACACATTTGCAGCGTTTCATGTTATGTTTACATATTTGCAGTGTTCATGTTTGCAGTGTTACATGTTTGCATTGTTACATGTTTGCAGTGTTACATGTTTGCCATGTTACACATAACAATTAACATATTTGCAGTGTTACATGTTTGCAGTGTTACATATTTGCAGTGTTACGTGTTTGCAGTGTTACATGTTACATTTACATGTTTGCAGTGTTACGTGTTTGCAGTGTTACGTGTTTGCAGACTTATATGTTTGCAGTTTCACATGTTTTTAGTGTTACATGTTTGCAGTGTTACAGATTTGCAGCACTACATGTTTGCAGTGTTACATGTTTGTAGTGTTCATGTGTGCAGTGTTACATGTTTGCATCATTGCATGTTTGTAGTGATACATGTTTGCAGTGTTACATGTTTACAGTACTCCAGTCATCAGGTATACCCCCTGGCCACAGTCTGGGTGGAATCTCCTCACAAGTCTAACAGTTTGAAGTAAGTCTTCCTAAAGAATAAACACTGTCCAGTTACTGCGGACAGGAATGCTGCTACCTGCATGGATAGCATGAATTAGACATAATGTACAACTGTTGGCTTTGTTGGCATTGTGTACATGCTGAAGATTTGAGAAATAATTTTGTTCATTCACAATGTTCAGACCAGAATATGTATTCATAATAGGCCAAAAAGATTGGTTTGCCAAGAAGTTAACCAGTGCTCCCATCTTTTCTGTGTGGGAGGACATTGCAGTATAAAAGTATAACATAATTAAACCTGCTTTCTCAAATGGTTCAGCCCATCGCAAATCCGGTTCACTTATATCCAGATGATTAGTGTGTGACTCGTTTAAGTAATGTGTGCAGTTTGTTTAATAAAAAATGCCCATTTTTGTTCAAATCATCGAAAGAATTGACTTTAGTCATTAGATCTGGTAAGGATCAAATTAATGGATATCCAAAATAGTAAACACTGTGGGTCGATGCTGATCATGGGCGTGACTTCCATCCTCTCGCTGATCACATGGCAAAGTTAAAAAATTTCACCAAGGAAGAAAATCGTGATTTTTCAGCATTTTGATTTCACTTCAGTTAATGCTTGAACAAGCATTAACTAATTTAATAGTTTGTCTGATGATTTCACAAAAACTACATACAAAAGTTGCACAAACGAGCTAGCATGTTGCAGTGGATACTATGTATGTTTGGTTTTTCGCAAAAATTAATATGAAATGAGACTAACAAAAATTTTATTGATTAAGCACCTTTAAACTTGTGAAATAGATCATCAAAGTGGCCCTGAGAAAACATTTCTTTTTGGATAAGTGTCCATGTAACACGTAGTATGCAGAAATCGTGTACCTTTATTGGTGGTAGTAAAGTGTGCCTTGTCTGTAAACTTAAATTTTACCAAGGATGATGTTTTTTTTGTACATCACTGTTTGTTTATTGACATTGCTTACATAGTCACATATCTGGTTTAGCTTGATTGTTTGCTAGATTTGAACATGTCGTACATTTATATAGCGGATGGTATTGTTTGAAAGGAACATGATAGCGCTGACAACACCAGAAGACATGATCACCCTGGTCACACCAACTGCCTCGGACAAGGTCAGTGATGGTGGTCAAACAATGATGGCTTAAAAAAATTGTTGCAATTTTTTAATCATTAATATTCAATAACTTTAAAACTATTTCACTTACAAGTCTGAAATTTAGCATAGGTAAATTTCACAATATGTGTGCCAAATTTCATTAAAATTGGAGGGGGTCAAAACTATTTTGCCCTATTCTTGGTTGATTTCCTACGGAATGACTCTGATGACACATTGTCACCCATGACACATTGTAACCCATGTTACATTGTCACCTGTCACATTGTCACCTGCAGGCGGAGTGGTTGTGGACCCTAATACAGACGGTGGATGCTGCCCTGGTGGACAGGAGGAGCCTGATGACTAAGTCCCGGGTGGGACGGGGGTTTATGTCCCCTCCGCGAGACAGGAACTCCTACCACGTGTTCACCAAACACCCAGTCTTCAAGGACGCTAAGTACGAGGGCTTGTGGCGCGATGGCAAGGTTCACGGGCAGTGAGTTCTCTTGTCTCGGACAACGTTGATACACTTCAGTTTCTGACCTATGCAAAATACATTATTTTTTATGTCTAGATGAGTACTTTCAAGGCCGTGAAAGTTCTTGTAATTACAGTAGAACTCCTCTAAAACAGCCACCCAAGTGACTGAGATAAAGTGGTCTGATTAAAGGGGTGACCGATTTGAAGAGGCTGGTCAGATATACAGATGTGGGAAAAACTGTGTTACACTAATATCATAGGGCCTCACGATATCGGAGAATTGTACGTAAATTGGAGGGTCTCAGGGTATCAGAGAATTGTGCACAACAATATTTCACATCCTCAGCACTCATAAAATTACCACCATATCAGCTTTAGTCCCAACTACATTGCACATGTACTGTTAAATCTAACATTTGTATGCACTTGAATTTTTTTTATAAATGATGTCTTTTCGCTCATAATGTACTCCGATTGTGAACATTTTCAAATATATATGAACTAAATAACAGGGGACCGATCTGATGCCTATGAATAACTTCAACAACAGGCAAAGCACAAGGATACTGTTTAGCTAAGTTTCCCTTGTCCATTCTGCTCAAAACCCTTGCTGTTGTTGTGGGCATGAGTATAGGGCGGGATTGACGATCTTTTGTTAGGCCATACAAAAAATATTTTTTCTTTCATCAGAAATCCAGGAAATTTGTTCTCCCAACTAGGAGAACAGGAGATTTGATAGATTTCCGGCAGATCCGGGAGACTTCACACGTATGGACAGTGGCCCTTTCCAAGGGGTGGTCGTTCCCATGGAGTTGCCTCTTTATTATTGTGGCTTGCCCAAGAGCTACCTCCCTACAACAAATGTAGTCTCAAGCAGACAATTTTACTCTTTATTTTGTGAATTATTAACATTCAATGATATCGTTGTACATGTTTTTGGTCAAATAAACCTATTCTGTCCATGTGTGACATTGTGTTGCTGCCTACAGGGGCAAGATGCAGTGGCCAGACGGAAGTAGATATGTGGGACACTTCCAGAATGGTTTCCAGGAAGGGTGAATATTTATTATTGTAACTGAACCAAAGACTACATGTAACTGTTACAGTAGTGGCAAAACATGTTTACAAAAATGTAATGTGACTATCATGGATACAAATGCAATTCTTCTTCTTTATGTTATGGTTTTTATTAATCAGATTTGCTGTTGAATATAACTTTTATAGGTATACAGTGCAGCTTGCATTTAAAGAGTTAGCACTGGATGTTATTCCAAGAATTTGAAGCGCATTTGAACTTTGTGTAGTTTGAATGTGCATGAATAACTGTGTAGTTGGAATATGCATGAATAAAGAATGTCATGTTATTATACTTTATAGTGTTATATTTTATTCTGCAGCCATGGCATCTACAGCGTTGACAAGCCTGAAGGTCGTGAAGTGTGTGAAGGTCATTGGAAGGGGGGGAAGCTGCATGGTCTCGGCTGCACCCAGTAAGTGGGGTGTGTCATATCTATATTCACCTCTCTCTTGTATTTCACTAATGGCATGACTTACGTATGAGATTGTACTCCAAACTGCCCTGACTACAGCTATCAAGGGAGTGGTTTTATTTTCAGAGTTTTCCTTCTGTAGAGTTATTGAGTCCATGATGGGTTACTCATCTACCCCTGTGTGGGATATTTTCCCCTGGCTTAGACACCGCATAGAAGGGACCAAAGGTTTTTAATTTATCCTTTGAAAGAACGCGATATGGGGTGAACGAAATTGCCCAAGTTTCTAAACAGTGCTAGATGGACTTGAACTCCAGTCCTCTCAATTAACAAGTTTTGACACAGTGGTAGGTAGACTTGAACCCCAGTCCTCTCGAGTAACAAGTTTTGACACAGTGGTAGGTAGACTTGAACCCCAGTCCTCTCGATTAACAAGTTTTGAAACAGTGGTAGGTAGACTTGAACCCCAGTCCTCTCGAGTAACAAGTTTTGAAACAGTGGTAGGTAGACTTGAACCCCAGTCCTCTCGATTAACAAATTTTGAAACAGTGGTAGGTAGACTTGAACCCCAGTCCTCTCAATTAACAAGTTTTGAAACAGTGGTAGGTAGACTTGAACCCCAGTCCTCACGAGTAACAAGTTTTGAAACAGTGGTAGGTAGACTTGAACCCCAGTCCTCTCAATTAACAAGTTTTGATACAGTGGTAGGTAGACTTGAACCCCAGTCCTCTCAATTAACAAGTTTTGATACAGTGGTAGGTAGACTTGAACCCCAGTCCTCTCAATTAACAAGTTTTGAAACAGTGGTAGGTAGACTTGAACCCCAGTCCTCTCAATTAACAAGTTTTGAAACAGTGGTAGGTGGACTTGAACCCCAGTCCTCTCAATTAACAAGTTTTGAAACAGTGGTAGGTAGACTTGAACCCCAGTCCTCACGAGTAACAAGTTTTGAAACAGTGGTAGGTAGATTTGAACCCCAGTCCTCACGAGTAACAAGTTTTGAAACAGTGGTAGGTAGACTTGAACCCCAGTCCTCTCAATTAACAAGTTTTGAAACAGTGGTAGGTAGACTTGAACCCCAGTCCTCACGAGTAACAAGTTTTGAAACAGTGGTAGGTAGACTCGAACCCCAGTCCTCTCGATTAACAAGTTTTGAAACAGTGGTAGGTAGACTCGAACCCCAGTCCTCTCAATTAACAAGTTTTGAAACAGTGGTTGGTGGACTTGAACCCCAGTCCTCTTGATTAACAAGTTTTGAAACAGTGGTAGGTGGACTTGAACCCCAGTCCTCTCAATTAACAAGTTTTGAAACAGTGGTAGGTAGACTCGAACCCCAGTACTCTCAATTAACAAGTTTTGAAATAGTGGTAGGTAGACTCGAACCCCAGTCCTCACGAGTAACAAGTTTTGAAACAGTGGTAGGTAGACTTGAACCCCAGTCCTCTCAATTAACAAGTTTTGAAACAGTGGTAGGTAGACTCGAACCCCAGTCCTCTCAATTAACAAGTTTTGAAACAGTGGTAGGTAGACTTGAACCCCAGTCCTCACGAGTAACAAGTTTTGAAACAGTGGTAGGTAGACTCGAACCCCAGTCCTCTCGATTAACAAGTGGTAGGTAGACTCGAACCCCAGTCCTCTCAATTAACAAGTTTTGAAACAGTGGTTGGTGGATTTGAACCCCGTCCTCTCTATTAACAAGTTTTGAAACAGTGGTAGGTGGACTTGAACCCCAGTCCTCTCAATTAACAAGTTTTGAAACAGTGGTAGGTAGACTCGAACCCCAGTACTCTCAATTAACAAGTTTTGAAATAGTGGTAGGTAGACTCGAACCCCAGTCCTCACGAGTAACAAGTTTTGAAACAGTGGTAGGTAGACTTGAACCCCAGTCCTCTCAATTAACAAGTTTTGAAACAGTGGTAGGTAGACTCGAACCCCAGTCCTCTCAATTAACAAGTTTTGAAACAGTGGTAGGTAGACTTGAACCCCAGTCCTCACGAGTAACAAGTTTTGAAACAGTGGTAGGTAGACTTGAACCCCAGTCCTCTCAATTAACAAGTTTTGAAACAGTTGTAGGTAGACTTGAACCCCAGTCCTCACGAGTAACAAGTTTTGAAACAGTGGTAGGTAGACTCGAACCCCAGTACTCTCAATTAACAAGTTTTGAAATAGTGGTAGGTAGACTCGAACCCCAGTCCTCACGAGTAACAAGTTTTGAAACAGTGGTAGGTAGACTTGAACCCCAGTCCTCTCAATTAACAAGTTTTGAAACAGTGGTAGGTAGACTCGAACCCCAGTCCTCTCAATTAACAAGTTTTGAAACAGTGGTAGGTAGACTTGAACCCCAGTCCTCACGAGTAACAAGTTTTGAAACAGTGGTAGGTAGACTCGAACCCCAGTCCTCTCGATTAACAAGTTTTGAAACAGTGGTAGGTAGACTCGAACCCCAGTCCTCTCAATTAACAAGTTTTGAAACAGTGGTTGGTGGATTTGAACCCCAGTCCTCTCGATTAACAAGTTTTGAAACAGTGATAGGTGGACTTGAACCCCAGTCCTCTCAATTAACAAGTTTTGAAACAGTGGTAGGTAGACTCGAACCCCAGTACTCTCAATTAACAAGTTTTGAAATAGTGGTAGGTAGACTCGAACCCCAGTCCTCACGAGTAACAAGTTTTGAAACAGTGGTAGGTAGACTTGAACCCCAGTCCTCTCAATTAACAAGTTTTGAAACAGTGGTAGGTAGACTCGAACCCCAGTCCTCTCAATTAACAAGTTTTGAAACAGTGGTAGGTAGACTTGAACCCCAGTCCTCACGAGTAACAAGTTTTGAAACAGTGGTAGGTAGACTTGAACCCCAGTCCTCTCAATTAACAAGTTTTGAAACAGTTGTAGGTAGACTTGAACCCCAGTCCTCACGAGTAACAAGTTTTGAAACAGTGGTAGGTAGACTCGAACCCCAGTCCTCTCAATTAACAAGTTTTGAAACAGTGGTAGGTAGACTCGAACCCCAGTCCTCTCAATTAACAAGTTTTGAAACAGTGGTTGGTGGACTTGAACCCCAGTCCTCTCGATTAACAAGTTTTGAAACAGTGGTAGGTGGACTTGAACCCCAGTCCTCTCAATTAACAAGTTTTGAAACTGGTAGGTAGACTCGAACCCCAGTCCTCTCAATTAACAAGTTTTGAAACAGTGGTAGGTAGACTCGAGCCCCAGTCCTCTCAATTAACAAGTTTTGAAACAGTGGTTGGTGGACTTGAACCCCAGTCCTCTCAATTAACAAGTTTTGAAACAGTTTCTTGATTAACAAGTTTCGAGACAGTGGTAGGTAGACTCGAATCCCAATCCTCTCGATTAACAAGTTTTGAAACAGTGGAATGTAGACTCAAACCCCCGGTCCTCTCGATTAACAAGTTTCAAAAAAGTGGTAGGTAGACTTGAACCCCAGTCCTCTTGATTAACAAGTTTTTTGAAACAGTGGTAGGTAGACTTGAACCCCAGTCCTCTTGATTAACAAGTTTTTTGAAACAGTGGTCAGTAGACTTGAACCCCAGTCCTCTTGATTAACAAGTTTTTTGAAACAGTGGTAGGTAGACTTGAACCCCAGTCCTCTCAATTAACAAGTTTTGAAACAGTGGTAGGTGGACTTGAACCCCAGTCCTCTCAATTAACAAGTTTTGAAACAGTGGTAGGTAGACTTGAACCCCAGTCCTCACGAGTAACAAGTTTTGAAACAGTGGTAGGTAGACTTGAACCCCAGTCCTCTCAATTAACAAGTTTTGAAACAGTGGTAGGTAGACTTGAACCCCAGTCCTCACGAGTAACAAGTTTTGAAACAGTGGTAGGTAGACTCGAACCCCAGTCCTCTCGATTAACAAGTTTTGAAACAGTGGTAGGTAGACTCGAACCCCAGTCCTCTCAATTAACAAGTTTTGAAACAGTGGTAGGTAGACTAGAACCCGGTCCTCTCGATTAACAAGTTTTGAAACAGTAGTAGGTAGACTAGAACACCGGTCCTCTCGATTAACAAGTTTTGAAACAGTGGTAGGTAGACTAGAACCCCGGTCCTCTCGATTAACAAGTTTTGAAACAGTGGTAGGTAGACTCGAACCCCGGTCCTCTCAATTAACAAGTTTTGAAACAGTGGTAGGTAGACTCGAACCCCGGTCCTCTCGATTAACAAGTTTTGAAACAGTGGTAGGTAGACTCGAACCCCGGTCCTCTCAATTAACAAGTTTTGAAACAGTGGTAGGTAGACTCGAACCCCGGTCCTCTCAATTAACAAGTTTTGAAACAGTGGTAGGTAGACTAGAACACCGGTCCTCTCGATTAACAAGTTTTGAAACAGTGGTAGGTAGACTAGAACACCGGTCCTCTCGATTAACAAGTTTTGAAACAGTGGTAGGTAGACTCTAACTCTAACCGCCGAGCTACTGCGCCCCACTATGAGCATGAGACATATCATTAATGTCATTACAATTGTAGGCATTATTTAGGCCAGCAAATATGTTAGGCCAGCGAGTGGTTCACTGTTGTGTAATATAGTACTTCATTTTGTGTAGTCGTAGCCTGTGCTTGATGTTAGGCCAGCGAGTGGTTCACCGTAGCCTGTGCTTGATGTTGTTAATCCATCCGATTTGTCTTTTATCCATTTTTTTCCTGGTAGTTTTCCTTGCTGATACATACCAGATTGTCTGGTCATCTTTTCCAGTGGCCGTACTAAGCCAGCTTTTTTCTCTTAATGAAACAGCAGACCTTCTCTACTTCCTTAACCCCTGTTTTTTCTCTTAATGAAACAGCAGACCTTCTCTACTTCCTTAACCCCTGTTTTTTCTCTTAATGAAACAGCAGACCTTCTCTACTTCCTTAACCCCTGTTTTATCTCTTAATGAAACAGCAGACCTTCTCTACTTCCTTAACCCCTGTTTTTTCTCTTAATGAAACAGCAGACCTTCTCTACTTCCTTAACCCCTGTTTTATCTCTTAATGAAACAGCAGACCTTCTCTACTTCCTTAACCCCTGTTTTATCTCTTAATGAAACAGCAGACCTTCTCTACTTCCTTAACCCCTGTTTTATCTCTTAATGAAACAGCAGACCTTCTCTACTTCCTTAACCCCTGTTTTTTCTCTTAATGAAACAGCAGACCTTCTCTACTTCCTTAACCCCTGTTTTATCTCTTAATGAAACAGCAGACCTTCTCTACTTCCTTAACCCCTGTTTTATCTCTTAATGAAACAGCAGACCTTCTCTACTTCCTTAACCCCTGTTTTATCTCTTAATGAAACAGCAGACCTTCTCTACTTCCTTAACCCCTGTTTTATCTCTTAATGAAACAGCAGACCTTCTCTACTTCCTTAACCCCTGTTTTATCTCTTAATGAAACAGCAGACCTTCTCTACTTCCTTAACCCCTGTTTTATCTCTTAATGAAACAGCAGACCTTCTCTACTTCCTTAACCCCTGTTTTATCTCTTAATGAAACAGCAGACCTTCCCTACTTCCTTAACCCCTGTTTTATCTCTTAATGAAACAGCAGACCTTCTCTACTTCCTTAACCCCTGTTTTATCTCTTAATGAAACAGCAGACCTTCTCTACTTCCTTAACCCCTGTTTTATCTCTGTCCCAGATGTTAGTCTTTCTCTGTGTCCAACTTCTCCTCAGCATCCTGCATCAAACCCACATCCATACCCACATCCATACCCACATCCATACCCACATCCATACCCACATCCATACCCACAGTACTAAGAAAAGACAATTATATCTGTGGAAACTAGCAGAGACAACTTGCGGAGAAGTTGATGCAGATGATTGATTCATTTGTAGTGTCCCCAGATGGTGCAACTAGATTAACTACCACACTAGGCTGGACTGTTAAACTGTACAAGAAAATGTCAACACTCTGATTTAACAAATATTTATTCCAAGAGATCAGAGTGGAATTCTTATTTAATAGACAAACCTAGTTGAATTAATCATGTATCAACATCAGATTCTGATTGTGTATTACAGTTGAATACAAACGTCTGATGAGCATTTATATCTGACTAACAACTCGATGTATTGTTTTCCACTCATTGTCATTATACGAGGTCTCAAGCCTACTTCTCACAGAATACACAATACCGTTGCTCACCATATACACTAGATAGAATCAAGAAAGTTGAACTAACTAAGGTCTAAAATCAGTTGACTCGTATTTTGTAGTATTTTCTTTACATTACTAGGGTGGCTACCAGGATAGTGACACCATGTTGTTGCTCTCCTCTTTATCCCTGTAGTCTAGGGTGAGGCAGACATAGATACTCCCTGCTCTTAATTTTGTATAATTGTGTCTTATATTGTTTGTTAAATTAAAAGGCAAAATAAATTCTGTCTGAGTCTGATAAATTACTACTCTCCCTCCTCAGGTATGCGTGCGGCGACGTGTATGAAGGAGGCTTTAAGGAGGGTAAGAGGCATGGCCATGGCTATCTCAAGCAGGGCAAACTGACCACTGGACTGGCCAGTATGTACATTGGTGAATGGGTCAATGACAAGAAATGCGGCTTTGGAATTCTCAGTGACATTCTCAAAGGTAGCACTTGATGAATTGTTCCATTCTGTATTATTGCAATTGTCTTTGTTGTGAATATTTTCACAATGACTGTTCAAGCTGTGTCATATTTAATGTTATATACAGGTATATTAATTACTCTCTTTTCCTTTCTGTTAATTTAATATTTTTATTTATCTTAACTTATACATTTTATCATAATTATTAGTCAATGAAATTCTTCTTTGTGTTGTCATGTTTTAATATACTATATAATAAATGTTACAATTTATTCTAACTTGCTCTTTTTAATGTATTTTATATAGCCAGAAACTTATGTTGCCCAAATGAACAGTAAACCACATATTCTGTTGCCCAAAGGTCCTTCATCCCAAATTACTTGTTGAGGCAATTTCATGGTTGCAAAATGACTGTCTAAATTGCCCCATATATTTATACCAGTATGGTTTAGTTTTGCTACTTTGTGTCTCATACATAAGTATTGCCACAGCAACCTTCACCAAACATTTCAGACTATTTGCTGTTATGGCTATGAATCAATGAGCGTGTATGTGTGCAATTTCATAGGTTTTTTAGTCTCATTTGTATTTTTATGAAACTAAGCCTCATCATAATTAGTTACCAGAACATCCTCTAGCCCAAACATTCCATTGCCAGAACATCCTCTAGCCCAAACATTCCATTTTCAGAACATCCTCTACCCCAAACATTCCATTGCCAGAACATCATCTAGCCCAAACATTCCATTGTCAGAACATCATCTATCCCAAACATTCCATTGTCAGAACATCCTGTAGCCCAAACATTTATTTGCCAACCTTTTCAGTACCCTGAAACGTCATAATGAAATTATAGTCCAAATGTCTTCCTATTGTGAGCCCAAGAAAAGAACATACAATTAATGTGAAAAACTAATGTTTATTTGTTACAATGTTTCAGGTCAGAGATACATTGGCCTATGGCAAGATGACTGTCGTCACGGTAACGGAATAATTGTCACCCTCGATGGAATGTATTTCGAGGGGCAGTTTGTTCAGAACAAAATGACGGTGAATATGCAGATTACCCGATTGATTATCAAATCACACTTATACAGATTTTGTTTATTAGCTATTAACATTGCAAATTCATCAAATAAAATAAATGATTAAACAATTAATTATATCAGTACTACAATTGTACTAATAATAATTGTTTTTTTTTTACAGATTGATGTGTTCAGGAATCTGGTTGTTTTTTGTAGGGTTTTGGTTTGCTGATGACTGAAGACAATTCGAGCTATGAGGGTGAATTTGCCGGAAGTCCGCATCTCTATGGCAAGGTCGGTCAGGCGGTCTTACTCTAGCAAGCAATAAACCAAACATCGACAATAAAAACCTGAGGAAGATTGTAAAACTATAGGGCATTGGGCAGTCTCTGTGAAGCAACAATGTAAATAAATTGTATGTTTCAAAATAGAATTGACAGACAACTGACATAGATGACAAAAAATGTATGGCTCTCGATAAGCAAATGGCATCCTTATCCACATGCGATCTTTTGCTTGTTGATTTCTACTGCATTCGTTTTTAATTTACATCACAGCCTTACAACAGAGACTCAAACATTAGTGCTACATTTATATAGTAGGATAATTTTATATAATTATGAGATGTAATTTTTTTTCTTGACACAACTATAAGAGTTAACTCACTTTCAATGGTTCAACAAATATCTTCAGGAACTGAATTCTGGGACTTAGTTCTTCTTCGGCTTGCCAAATGGTATGGCAAGCAGGCTGTCCCTCTGGTGAGCAGAAGCAAAACTTAGTTCCAGAATTCAGTTCCTAAAAAAGGCCACTGATGGTTGTTGAAACGTTGAAAGTAAGTTAACTTTTATAGTTGTGTCAAAAAGAAAATTTATATCACATTTATTTCCCAGTTTGTTGAAACATTTTTATGAATATATTAAAATCTTGTTTTTAATGTTGGTTGTTTACCCTTGTAGGGATCTCTCACCCTGCCCAATGGGGACTACATCGAGGGTCACTTCAACGGGTCATTTAGCGAGGGTATCAAGATCAGCGGCATCTTCTACAAGGGTACAGAGCCAGTGACGGAGAGGAAGGGTTTCACCCATGCCCTTGGACTCATCCCAAAGTTAGCATCTTGTCTTTCTACAAAGACTTTATATGTATTTACTCTGTGTTAAATTCCAAGATTCAAGAAGTACTTTATATAACCTAGTTGATGAGATGAGAGAGAGAGGGAGATGGAGAGAGGGAGAGAGGCGGAGGGGGACGGGGGAGAGAGAATGGGGAGGGGAGGAGAAATGGGGATGGGGGGAAGGGGAATGAGAGGGAAAGGACAAGGGATAACAGGATTGGAAGAGGGAGAGAGACTCCTAATGAGAGAAAGCCTGTGTGCTTTTATAGGAGTCACTCTTTTTGTGTTATAAAAAA
Source organism: Lamellibrachia columna (assembly GCA_963662155.1). Lineage (NCBI taxonomy): Eukaryota > Metazoa > Annelida > Polychaeta > Sabellida > Siboglinidae > Lamellibrachia > Lamellibrachia columna. Next base: position 27,864,104 of record OY759271.1, on the reverse strand, counting down.
TAATTATAACTTGTAATTAATAACAGAAACCTATGGACATTTTGCAACAGAAACATGTCTTTTATTCAGGATATCATGTTTGTTTATTTATGTTTTATTAATTTTTTTTATTAAAAATATTATAAGTCATGTTTTTTCTTTATGCAATATGTGCATATGGAAATTCTTCTAGTCTTGTTTTTTATCTTTTTTCAATATCGAAAAAGACAGTGCATTTTAGATCAGTAAACCTTTATTTTAACTGCATCTGTCTGGAAAGATAGAACAGAACCATCCGAGTACCCCTTCATAGTGTTTGATACTTTGCCCTAGGTCATACGGCTGTCTGTCCGTGCCCGCAGACAGGAAATGGAATGAGCTGTTTCTCCAGTGCTACTGCATGTTGGGATGTGAGCAGGAAGGCCCCACTAATACAAGCAGGGCGTGGGAAAAGGTTGCCGCAATAGTCACCCTGAGAAGGAAGGCCGCCAAGAAATGTGGACGGTGTGTGTTGTGTTGACTTCTGCCCTGTGGGATGCACTTTGATTTGATCAGTGGACAACTATGTCCTTTGTGCACATGCATGCATACACACGCAAACACACACAAGTACTTTGTTTAAAAAATTCAAATCTTTCCCTTATGCACATACCATGGCCTCTTATTATGTGGACTCCTGATGTAAGGAATGCCCTTAAAAGGAAATCCCTGTTCCACCCTACCCTGTTGGTTCCCCTCCCTTGTATCCATAGATATAAGGAACATCGGATATATGAAACAATTTGGCCAGGTGCCAACATATTCCATATAAAAAAATCCACTGTAACAGTGTTTGTGGTCAACTCTATGTATGGATAAGTGTGTAAGGATATATATAATAACCCTCATGTATATAGCAATATGACTGTCAAAGATTTAATATTTCGAGCATAAATATATTAGCAATCTCCATCTGAGTAAGATTGTGATATCATATGACTTTATTTGAGTCTATGATGTAGATGAAGCAGTTACTCATCTGACCTCAGTTGAGTTTCTGTTCTGTAGGCAAGGCAGTGTCGTGTGACTTCATTTGAGTCTACATTGTGTCCTATGACTTGACATGAGTCTCTGTGCTGTAGGCAAGCTGTTGTATCACATGACTTGCCTGGAGTGGCAGACGACTTGGCTCGCATCCCAACCTTCAACGGGGGTCTCTTCTCCATCGAGCAAGTCGCTAAAGTCAGAGAGTATCTCACAAAGGTACATGCATACGTCGCTGGCATCACCCAAAGTTTGTTCAACACAACTGTAGATGCTTACGTGAACTCTGTGGAAGTCCGTCTGTAGACTTCCGCAGGAATAAATCGTCTTACGCTAAAGAGTTTATAGTCTGCCACCTGGTGGGTAAGCTAAATCCACTTGAGTGTTGTTGAGTTGGTTTCTAATGTACAGATTGTGCTTCATTTGTCAGTCTAATTTTATCAATTTCACTCTCTCCTTTTCTGTTAACTGGAACACCATGAAAGACAGTAAAATAATTAACAACCTGCAGTGTAAGCATCTTTCATATTGTCGTTTGAACTTCTAATGATAATATATATATATATATATATATATATATATATATATATATATATATATATATATTATCATTAGATATATATATCATTATCATCATATATATCATTATATATCATTAGATATATATATATATATATATCAACATGTTGAAGCTGTTTACAAGAATCAGTAGTGTGTCTCAATACATGAAATGAGCCAAAACATTAATTTGGCTAATAATATGGCTAATAATATGGCTAATAATATGGCTAATAATATGTACCCGGTATATCTGATGTATGTTTGTTTATTCACTTTATTAACAAGCAAACCGAAAAATCTGATGTTTTAAGAACTATTCCATGACATCCCAACAAATTATGTAGTGTACTGCATGGCCAAATGAATAAGTTGTAAAATGGAACTTGTGTTCAGACATCTTTCATGAAAACCAGCTTCTTGCAAGTGATTACTTTGCTCGTTGAAGTTGCTATCTGAAAATAGTTTGGTATATATGTTTATTGCTCAGATATCTGAAGATTATTACTTGTTTATTACATGTGACCATTTACATGTTCCTTCCAAATTAACACAAACTCTACAAAACTGCCTGAATAGTCCATTTCTATAGTTATCTGTCACTGTGTGTCATGGATCTGCAACATATGGTCACACAACATATTATGCAAGACGTGACATTTGGTCACCAATTTTTCATATAGTAGTCACAACATTGTGACCAAATGTCGTGTGACCAAAGGGAATGTGACCAAATGTTGTGTGACTAAATGTCCTGATCCTATGTGTCACAGATACTATACTGAAAGTTTTTTGCTTGTACCTATCAAGTAATGATGTATCTCTCAGTATGTACGCTTTGCTGACTCGCATGATTTTCCCGGCCTATGTATTCAGACCAGATACTAATCATGCTTTTTCACTTTCATAGGCCTTTGATGCCCGTTACCACCCCCTCGGCACCCTCATGGAGGGGTTGGTCGATGTGTACAGGGCGACATACATTGGCATTGGAGCCCACCCTCGTCTCTTACATCATGCAGTGGAGGAGGTCAGGTCTTACATTGAACGAATCTACCCACTTGTCATGTGAGTCAGCCGTCCATGCGTTCCTTGTTTTTCTCTTCTTCCATAACAGCTCATGCCTCAGTATTAGTCGGTATTAGACCACGCACCACAATTAAGATCCATCCGCCATTACCCACATAAAGTTTACCCTGCTGCCATGTAGAAGAGGAACAGGTTATTTACAGGCAAATTCTTATCCCAAACCAAACAAAAATAATTTTTTAACAGGGATGTGGCTATATTTGAGGACGGCAACACCTATACAGTGTTCACATTATCGTCAGTGGGAAAATAAATAGTGGTCTGATCCCTGTAGGTGGCGCCGCATGTATGGTTCTACAATTCCAATCTGTGTGTATTTATTTAAAACTGCTTCCTCAAATAGCCCATCGCGAAACTGGTTCATTTATGTCCAGATGTGTAGTGAGTAATGTGTTTAAGTAACGTGCGCAGTCTGTTTAATGAAAAAACATGCCTATTTTTGTGCAAATCATCGAAAGAATTGACTTTAGTCGATAAATCTGGTAAGATCAAAATAGTGGCTATCCAAAATGGTAAACACTGTCTGAGTCAATACAGATTGCGTGACTTCAATCCTCTCGTCGATCACATGACAAAATTATGAAATTTCACCAAGGGTGAAAATCATGACTTTTCAGCATTTTGATTTTCACTTCACTTAATGCTTGGACAAGCATTAAGTAATTTAATAGTTTGTCTGATGATTTCACAAAAACTGCACAAACGAGCTGGCATGTTGCAGTGCATACTAGGTAGGTTTGGTTTTTCACCAAATATATATTTGAAATGAGAGTAGCAAAAATCGAATTGAGGAAGTACGGACATTTGGAGTAGGTTTGACAAATGTCATCACATTGTCATGGCAACAGTCGGATGTAGTCACTGACCTGACAGTATAAGCCACCATCATAGTAACAGAAAAAATCAACAGTGAACCGTTTTTGTCACATTACCGTTTGTGTTTTTCTGTACATATCACACAGATCACCAACAGATTTTACAACAGGCAAAACAATGATGTAACATGGCAAGCACAGGCTGGCAAACAGTTAACAATGCACACAAGTCTCCTACGTAAGGCGTCATAAAAAAATTTCTTTTGTCTTAAATAAGTTTTTTCCGAGCAACAAGCAATAAGATCCAACATCTATGGCCAGTGACATACATACATACATGCATTAAATATAGCAATATATATAATATGTGTATATATATATAATATGTGTATATATATAATATATATATATACACCCACAACACACACACACACACACACACACACACACACACACACACACACACACACACACACACACACACACACACACACACACACACACACACACACACACACACACACACACACACACACACACACACACACACACACACACACACACACACACACACACACACACACACACACACACACACACACACACACACACACACACACACATTATATTACATTACACACGCATGCACGCACGCACGCCCACACACATTAAAACCCTAATGATATAAAGATAAATTATCTAATCTGATCAAAGAATACCCAGAGGTATGGAGTGATTGACCCAGAAAAATGTTTCTGCATTTAAGGCATCGTTGATTACAGAAACTTGACAAGTGAGTGGCTTTGAGATCTCGACATCTCAATAAAAAAATTTGCATGAAAATGTAAAATATGTTTTATTGGCTCCTATTTGTGCAACAAGAAATCTATCCCAGCATGCAATGCATTTCCAAAGTGTACGACCGACACCGTGTAACTGCTGATGAATTAATCATAACGACTGATTGACTTTGAGGAAATGTTTTGTAATAGAAACAAATCCAGCATGATTGACTGATCAATTGCCATTGATACATTTAATTAACCTGATAAATGCTATTATTGATGATATTCAATGCCTTTGAAGTACACATGTGAATAAACTCGTATAGTTACGACGGTTATGTGATAAACATCAGGACGACAGCTGTAAAATCACAAACTTGTCAGTGCCTGTTTCTGTTGTGGTAAATACACATATGATATCTGTGCTAACATTTGAAGAGGCGAACCACCTAGAGCATAACAGATGTCATATTATTTGAAATTTGTATGAAATTAGCCCAGGGATGTTAGATGTTATGTGCAACAGTAATAAACTAGTAGACCTACAATGTATTTCACATAAAAGATTCTACATTGTAAGAGAGTCAGTCATGTTTAGGACGCTTTACTGCTGACACTGACAGTGTGCTGTGTGTGGCTCTGTTTGTCATTTAAACATTTCTGAACAATGTTGTTGACTTGATGCTTCCTCCTCGGTTAATTTTGCCCATCACGAATCAGGTTAAATGATATTCAGCCACGTATTATATATTGTTGTTAAGTTAAATGCATTTCAATAGGCGTAATCGTGGATTATTGCTCAATACATTTGTGTCAAGATTTTCACGGTTTTATGTAGCTGATAGTCAATACGACAGCACAAATGGCGGACAATGTTACTTCTGGTGATGATGGTGATTTACTATGTTATATCTTACTTAGACAGACTGTTTTATAGCTTTAGCAAAGGATTTTTGTCAGACGTTTGTAACAATTGGAATATCGACAATGTAGAATGATGTCAAACTTTATACTAATAGTGCCAGTACATGAAGTGACGTAGTCGATTTTCTGACAACATTACTGGGAATGCAGTATTCAGTGGTCACGATGCATGAGGGCAGCAGTACTGAAATCGTCAATGAATGTTTGTGCACTTAAAATCACTGAAACCATTGCTTTGTTCGTCAGGTAGTGTAACTTACAAAAGTGTGAATACGGGGTAGTCTTACGTTATTATATTATGTTATACTATATTATGTTATACTATATTTATAAAGAACAAGCAGAGTCACTTTTGCTGAATTTCAACTGTGCCTATTCGAATATAATGTCATATTTTGTCTGATGATTTTATCAAAACTAAATAAAAAAATTGCACAAACCTATCAGCATGTCGTAATGGATGCTAAATAGGTCTGATTTTTCACAAAATGATTTTAAAATGAGACAAGTTAAATACTTAATTGCAGAGATGGTTTTTAAAAAGAAATACACACATGCACTGTTCAGGTACCAAAGATTGTTATTGCTTCATAATAAATATTACGGTAGAGGCAAATTTATGTCAGTGTCTTTAACTGTCATGTGATATGTAGGCAGTTTTGGTAATTAATTTGGAGTTTCATTTGTCAGTATTGAATCAAGTATACTATCGCATCAAGTATATCATTATTTTAAAACGAAATATATTATATATGTCATTTTATCTATGATATTACAAGTATTGTTTTACCACAACGAATTATTTAAATATATTTCCTGTAAAATGCTGTGAACCATATTGGATGTGGTGCTATATAAAACAAATATTATTTTATCATACCTCAACACAGAAGTTAGACTCCAGCTTGACTCTGCATGCTGGTTTTGTTCAGTACCGTTACTACCAACACTCAGCAGTTTGAGCCTAGACACTCATAGACGTTGAAGAGTCTGATAATACCATATGCCTTGTCCGACACTGCAAGTAAACCTTGGGCACTGAGGGCCAGCATGTTGGGCCATCCCGCCTGTTCTTTGGTCACCAAGTCTTTTATGTAAAGTCCATCATGATCAAACATACACACCCGATGGTTCCCACTGTCAGCTACTAGGACGTTGCCATAGTAATCGACACACACGCCGAGTGGCTGCTTCAATTGGCCACAGTGCTTCTTGTCATAGCTACCAAATTGGCGGAGATAGCACCCATTGGCATTGAACACTTTGATGCAGTTCTGTGCGGTGTCCGAGACGAAGATGTCTCCCTGTTTGTTGACCGCGATTGCACATGGTTCCTTCAGATGGTCCTTGGTGCACCACTCAATCTGCACCACATGGCTCTGCACGGGCAGGGAGAGCTTGCACACAGAATGGCGCAACAAATCGACCAATAGAAACTGATCGGGAGCAAGTGCATGCAAGGCACCAGCGGCCTGTACACCCTGTAGTTCATAATACTGGATGTTGGTTGGATCACAGAACTTGACCAGTTGGCCTCTCAAGTGGTCAGTGGCAATAATGTCACCTCTGACACCTACAATGCTGACCCCGCGAGCCTTCATACTGGGACTGCCGAGCATGTTCTCGAGAGCGCCCTCCTGGGTGTAGATGTGAACCTGTTGCCAAGCAACCACAAGGCGTCCATCTGGCAAGAAGGTCAGCCCTTCAGGAATGTTCTGACTGCCCTGACCGGTGGGCAGTGTCTTTACAAGCTGACACGTTTCCACAAGGCGCATCCTTGATGTGTTGACGTTGGCGGGGATTCGAGGGTTCTCTGGTGGTTCTATCGAGACCACTGGCATTGTGTGCGGTTTAAGGCGAGCAATGTCAAACGAATCCAATGTCTCGACGACATGAATCTGACGCAACCTGTCAACGACGTCATCGTCGGCATCACCAAGTAGCTTGTCGACACGTGACTTGACAGAGTCGTGGTTGAGCAGCAGATTGAGGGTGTGGCAACCGCTCGGGGCATTGTTCTCCGTCAGTTCACACACGAAACTGTCCATGTTCTCGAGACATTGCAGTGAATGCACAGTTGCAACTCGCGTCTTTTTCTGCACCAACTCCGCCTCTCGGTGGTGCTGCTCCAGTTGTCGTCTCAATTCACGCTCCATGCTCTGGAGCTGCTCTATGAGTCGATTCACGTGCCTCTGCAAATCCTGTTTTGCCTGCTCCAGTCGTTGGCTCCGAATGCTCCACATCGCATCGAGCTGCATCAGACGCGTTCTCTTACCCACAATGCACCTCTCTATGTCCGCTTTGGACTTGCGAAGTGACTCGCCATACTCCGTCACTAACGTCTCCAGTTGCTGGATCTTGTGAGATGTGTAGTTTTCCGTAAGTTGATGCCTGTCACAGTTGTCATCATGACTGTTCTCTCTGTGACGTTGGTGACATTTTTCACAAAGTGGCAGGAAACAGCTGAGACAAACCGATGTGATGGCGTTCATGTTGTGTTTCCTGCAGTGCAGATTGCTATGTGGCTGCCCCGTGGCGCCTCTCGAATACGTGTCATCCAACATGACCTGCTGGAGAAATCTTGTGCAGTTGGCCTCTCGGGGAAACTCCTCTGGAAAACCCTTCCGTGGTACCAGTGAAGGCTTCCCACACGTGGGGCAGGAAACCTCGGTTGAGCAGTCCTGGGAAGAGCGCAAACATTCTTTACAGAAGCCGTGTTGGCAAGGCAGCACTTGGGGCGTGCGCCGGGTCAACGCGGCTGTACAAACCATGCAATGAAGCACATCGGTGGTGCGCACTTGTGGCATTTTGGGGCACAGACAGCTCTGTAGTCTCGTTAACATCGCCGAGCAGTAATCTACAATCAAAACACAGGCTTTTGTTACATAACTAAGACTGAGCCTGTCCGTTTCCATAAATGTTGCATAAGCTGAAATATGAATATAATATATTATTTTAGTATCCTAATTAAAAGTTCCCCAAGATTTTGAGGTGACCCCAGCGCAACTGGCACCCCTCAACATCATCACCTCCCAGAATGCCCTGCTCTGCCACAAGCTTTTAATTGTTGTGCTGTATGAGAGACTCATGTTTTTTTAGCAGTGGGAAATTACTGAAAACTTAAGTTTTTTAGGGAGGTATTTCATCATAATTATACTGTTAATTTCCATGTATCCATCTACTATTATTTATCTAAAAATAATTGTATCTTTTTGCATAAATTTTTAATTGATTACTTGTTTATGATTACACGATTTTCATGAAAAAGTTTATGTCATTTTAAACCGGTCTTAGTCTTAGTCAATTAGAAGTGATTCGTGGAACAGATTAAAAATATTAGAAACCAGGGTAAACATAGGCTACTTGGATGTAATCAGCAATAGGCCATAACAAACTACAAATCTAACACATCCAATAATTAATCATAGGTAATCTTTTTGACATCAATTGTGAACCAGTCGTGGACTCACAAACTCTAATCCCAATTGTGCGTATGATTGGCACTGAATTAGCTGGTGCTAAAATTAGCTCTGATAATGGAGCAAAATGCCATGTCTAGGCAGATACCGGTGCTATATAAGACATCATTAAAACATGGGCATGCTACTTCCTAAAGTCATTATACTAAATGTTGCAATGACGTCAGTTTCAACTGTAATGTTCCTAAATTAAAAGTTAAAAAGTTTTTGCAGCCCATAGAGCTGGGGGAGAGGGTAAATCCGGTTTCTACTGCCATGTGGGTGTAAACGAGCTTTCTCGTGGTGTAACGCTAGAGCGCTGGAGCATGGACAGGTGACCTTACACCTACAGAAATCAGGTCCTCATTGATATGGCTGAGTGAAGCAAAACCACAAGAACTAAAAGAACATGCCTGCGTTTCCACATGGGAGAATACGTAGATCAAATCACTGCCCAATCAGTAGAATAGTTTTTTACATATTTGGGGCTGGAAATGAACAAGCAACTGATGTTAGGTTTCGTTTTAGCAGAGCAGCTTTGAGTCATGTGAGATGGTTTTTCGCCAAGCGTCTTATGGTGAATAGACGTGGCATGAGCAAAGTATCTTCTTCAATGCAACAATCTTCTACATATTTGGTGTGCACATATAGCTAAGTTGAGAAAATCATCAAAATGTCATTTACAAGAAAGGTGTCACTGTGCATACATTGATTAATTTGCCATACAAAGAGAACTCACTATGTTAAACAGACATAGGGATCTAAAACCTTGGTTGTCAAAACAGTAATATATTTTCTTAAATTGCTATCAGCAGTAACATTTACATACAATACATATATACAACATAATGTACTAAATATAATAATATATATTTAAACTAAAAATAACAGAGCAGGTACGTAAGATAATTTAATTTGTTTAAGGTGATTGATGATTTTATTCTCAGAATTACACCTTTATGCAATAGAGACAGATTGGTAGACACATTCATTTTATTGACCTACTGACAGAGTCAGTGAAATCCTGGGTCAGATCCACCCTGGTGGTCTGTCGCTCTCCAGGGGTTTTATGTTGGACAGTACACATCAAAGAGGTCTTTTTGAAATATTGTCACAGTACCTGTTGATGTGAGCATTCAACGTGTATTTTATAACTATGTTCATGTATAATAGAAAACAAAATCATTTCAGCTAGTGCCAATAACTGTAATTAAAATGTTTCATGACTTAAGTGTTCAGTAGTTAATGTAAATTGTCCCCTTCTTGTTCGTAGCAGAATACGTACTCGTTATCTACATACCTAACTGGGTAATTTATATTAGTCAACTGGTGTGTGAATTTTCTTGTCTCCCAATGTACAATAATCACTGTCCAGAATACAATAGCCATGCCCCCAAACAATTGAGACAATGCTTATTTTTGTGGGATTCCGTTGCTAGTAAGGTTCATTGCTCAGACACAGATGAGTAAATGAGTAAATTTTGCAAGCTGCACAAAACTGCTGGATCTCATGTTAGAGATATCGCTAGTTGGATACATCCAATACGTTTAACTTTTTCAGATGAAAATGAAGCTTAAACAAATTTGTGATACATCTTTTTATTATTCGATAATCATAAGTATTTCACTCAAAAATAACTTCTAACAATCTCTCAGTTATTCAATCAATAAAAAAAATGTGATTTAGAACGTTGATCCATCCATGTGTGGAGCAAAGGTTTCTTCATATGGCATATTATCTTAAGTTAGTGATTTCCAGTTTCAGTTACATATTTTGTAAATCTCTAACTTGACAGTGGATCATAATTATATATGTTTACAGTTGTAAGGCTGTTTTTGTGCATGGTGAATTTAGCATCGAGCTTACATATTTGCAATACAAACTGCTTTGCTACTTTTGCTCTGTTTTGGTCTGGTCAGACCATAACTAATTTAATAATTTGTCCGATGGTTTCATCAAATAAATTTTTTTTTCAAATGAGCTTACTTGTCGTAGTCAATATGAAAAATTAAATGAGTGTGAAACGAGAGGGGCAAAAAATCAAATTGGGAATGTTGCTTGAAGCATTTTGTGCCGATTTAAATACACATCTTCCCCAGTTATTTAACTCCTAGTTGGGCCAGCCTCCCATTGGGACAAGCCTTGGCAGGTGCAGTACAAAAAGGTTTTCTTTAACATATTGGCCGACTGTGAATTTTAACTTCGTCCAAGGCACAAGAAGATGAAGTGTTCTCAACTCACCAGACACCCCAATAGCATAACATCATGTTTCTGTCATAGTCTACACCATGCCAGTTACCAGAGCCTTTTTGCACGAACCAGGGACAGTCAAGGTGGTTCCCCACTTCCATCCCGTAGCCAGGTGTCCAGGTCAACACATTGTGATGATTTGACTGAAACAGCCTTGTACTAGATGGGCGTTCTCTCTCCTTTCATAAATATTCATTGCAAGAACCTGGATACGGTGAACTAGGCTAATGGAGCTAATAAACATATCTGTCTGACTGCAGGAAGTTAGGGCAAGATGCAAACACAGAGTCTGAATTATGCAGCATGCATAAACAATGTGAATTAAGAGAGGCGACTGTGCTAATGTTTGTCTACATCATACATGTTCAGTCATGTTTGTCAAGACAAACACCGTATCATTAATTTATTTGTTGTCAAAGATTATTAACACTAGGAATACAAACACACATAATGGCATGTTAGGTGGTGGTTTTTGTTGGTTGCAAAGTGAGTTAATGCGGTTAATTCGTGGTTGACCAAACATGGTTATGTTGTGGTTTTGGTTATTCACACATTGGATTAACTAACCCGTGGTTTGGTTGTGATGGGTCACAAATAATAGGCCATGAATAATAAGCATATGTTATTGTTTATTTATTTTTTATTACCCATTGGTTCAGTTTTTCTCAGTGTTATTTGAGTAAACTTGGAAGACATATTCCCAATATTTGTCTGCATAACACTTATTGATTACTTTTTTATTATGTCTTAGGTCATTATAATGACTCATGGTGGAAACAGGAACGAATGGATCGCCATATCTTCTTAATCTTTAGTTAGAGGGCAAATCTTTGAATATCAACACCAAGTTAAGGTATTTGCCAACACTTTGAAAGATGTCATGATGTGATAATCTTACTGATTAAGTTTTTATTATGGCTTAGGTTATTATAATGATTCATGGTGGAAACAGGAAAGAATGGATCGCCATAGCTTCTTAATCTTTAATTAGAGGGCAAATCCTTGAATATCAACACCAAGTTAAGGTATTTGCCAGCACTTTGAAAGATATTATGATAGCTTATTTTGACAGTGGGTCCAGACTTTTATATGACATTCTACATAAATGAACCACACGTTTCTGTGTATGAGCTCTCTTTATACGATGAAACGCAATCATGACATTCTCTGTAGCAACAACAATATGAGTTGAGCCAATCTTTCAGGTTCTTTCCAAACATCTACGTCTGTCTCCTTCACATTTCAACTACTTGTAATATATCCTCCATCCTATTGAAATTATTGTTACATTACCCATTTGTAACCGTTTACATATGAAATTCAGGAGCCGTTCTTATATAGCGTGGTATCCAGTCCTTGGGACTGCTCAAAGTGCTTTGCACTTAACCCCCTGGCAGACTATACACTTCACCCTCTTGCAGACAATACACTTCACCCCCTGGCAGACTATACACTTCACCCTCTGGCAGACTATACACTTCACCCCGGGCAGACCTGTTCATTACCACATCAGCTCAACTAGCCACGCTGCAATTACTGCGCGAAGACTATTCATTCATATATCTACCACTGTTTATAGCCAGGTTCTCATTTATATATAATTCTTCTTAATTCATTAAATGTTCTTATTATACATGTGCAGAGCTTTCTACACATTTTTTTTTAAAAGAAAATTGTCTTATTTAAAAAAAAAATTTCTTGCATAAAAAATCATTTTTGGCCGTTACAGCTGAGTGAACTGGAGCAGCGTGGAGTAATTGTACAAGCTTCAAAACGGCAGCAAGAGGATTCAAAACCGGGTTCTCTCGATTGAGAGTCCTATGTTCTAACCACTACGGCACTGTACCCTACAATCTTCCTGTGGTATCTCACTGTCACATTTTGTATTCAACTTAACAGCATTATGTCATCAGCAAAAAACATATTGACCTATTTCTGGAATGACATTTACATGTGCTCCCAAGATAGTGGGTCCAAACGCTGGACCTTGCAAAACTCTACAGGGTACTTCTATCCAGTCTGAATACAGAGGTGTATATGCCTTTTGTGATAACATAAAGGTCCCTGCTCATATAACTTAACAGTCCCTCTTCATATAACTTAAAGGTCCCTCCTCAGTTAAATTGTTTGCTAATTTCATTCCAAATTCATTTTGCGAAATATCAAACCTACCTAGTATCCACTGCAACATACCAGCTCATTTGTGCAACTTTTAGATGAAGATTTTTGTGAAATCACCAGACAAACCATTAAATTAATTAAAGTTTGGTCAAACATTAATTGAAGTGAGAATAGAAATGCTGAAAAACTCATGAATTTCACCCTTGGTGAAATTTTTAAACTTTGTCATGTGATTGGCGAGAGGATGGAAGTCAGGCCCATGATCGGCACCGACACACAAAGTGTTTACCATTTTAGATATCCAGTATTTTTAGCCTTACCAGATCTAATGAATAAAGTTAATTCTTTCAATGATTTTTAAAAAATATGAATTTTTTTAATCGACTGCAGATGTTACTTAAACTATTCACACATTACATATGTGGACATCAATGAACCGGATTCATGAGAGGCTAAATCAGTGATGGATGGAGTTTTATCTTTTGTCAGAAAGAAACTCTTGTATGTACCAAATTGCTTCCAGAAGTTTCTAACTCATTGATAAGAAAGGCTCAGCCTTAACAAGACACAAATCAGATGAGTTATACTTCCTGTTATGTAATAGCTTAGGACTGAGATCCTTTCATGTTAGAGTCTTGTAATCTGATCGTCATGACAACCAGGATGACATCACTATTGAAATTTAGATCTTGTGTTGTGATAGAACGTGTGTGGAGGTGTGTAAAACGTTCAGAATCTATATGTATTTTGAGAGATAAGATATATCAATGGTGTTATTAATACCCTGACGGAAAAAAAACACAGCCTCAGTGACCTCGGTTTTATTTTATGGCAGGTGAAGTTAGGGATAAATGCCAAAAAAATATCAAGGGCATGTATTCTAAAGGGAGGCCTGCAACAAAGTGCATTAAAGCTAAATATAAAAGCATCACCTCATTACCCAAAGTAAATGGTTAACTGATCTTGCATTTAAAATGGATTTCACCCCGTAACTGGATGGGGCAAGGCTAACATGGTAGGACGATTCAGTTTTGATTAACACAAACCTGTCCACTTTCATTTTTGTTTTGTTACTGACCTGAAGTATAATTTTGTTGTCAAATCCTACCATTTTTACAAGAACATCAACATGGAAGATGGCCCCCATCACTTGTCGACCAATCAAACCATATCATGTCTTCATACGCCAGGGATCCTTCAGTTACTGACAAGTGGATTTATGGGGAAGTTTTGTTGGGAGGGCTGATATGTACATGAAGGATGGGCTTCATCTAAGTGGAAAGGGGGCGGCAGTATTCGCGAACAAACTTTCAGCAGCAGTAGATAGTGACTTGGGTACAATGACAAATATTTTTGGAAGTAAACATTCTTTAAACTAGAAGTGCAGGGGGTTTACCTAGAGGTGTCTCAAGCAGAACAAGAGGCCACTAGCACAGATAAACCAATATTAAATCATCCGAAAAACATCTCTGAAAAAGGTTATAGATGCGTATGTTTAAATGCAAGGAGCATAGTAAATAAGAAAAACGAGTTAAACATTATGGTAGAAGATATTGACCCTCACATAATTGGTATAACTGAATCATGGGCCAACACAGATATATCAGATGCTGAATTAGGACTGACAGGATATGTAATTTTTAGGAAAGATCAAATAGGAAGAAGGGGTGGGGGAGTTATTTTATATGTTAAAGAATCTATTCAGGCTTATGAAATAAAACTAGAAAGGGAAGCAGATTGCGATGAAGCTGTTTGGTGCAAAATTGTTTCAGGAAATTCAAAATTAACTGTTGGATTAGTTTACCGAAGTCCAAACATAAACGAAGAGGACAACACAAAAATAAAAAATGCTATAAACGAAGTTAGTAAAGGGGATTGTATCATAATGGGAGATTTTAACCATGGACACATACAATGGAATTCTCTAGAGAGCACAGGGATTGAGGACCAACAATTTCTATTTTTAATCCAGGATAGCTTTCTTACTCAGCACGTGCTAGAACCAACCAGGGGAGAAAATGTATTAGATATAGTTTTGTCATCACAAAAAGAATTAGTGGACAATGTAAAAATATTTGAACCATTGGGTAACAGTGACCATAATCAAATACATTTTGACATCAATGTAAAATCAGAAAGTAAAAATAAGAAAGCGTACAAAAGAAACTTCCACAAAGGTAACTACAAAGATATGAGAAAATACTTAGCAAAGCTAGATTGGAATAACATGCTGATGAATAAGACCGCAATTGAATGTTGGAATATTATAAAATATGAAATTGAGAGTATCATCGATAAATTTGTTCCCTTCCAAAAACAAGGAAAATGGTGTAGAAAGAAACACTTGTCAAAAGAGGCTATTAGAAAAATAGTGTTAAAACAAACTATGTGGAGGGTTTATAGGCGTACCAGAAAGGAAGAAGACTATGCAAATTACAAAGAGGCACTTAGTGCAGCTACAACTGAAATCCGACAATCTAAAAAAAGCTATGAGCAAAAACTAGCATGTAACATAAAAAATGACAGCAAGAGTTTTTATGCATATGTCAGGAGTAAACAAAACGTACAAGACAAGGTTGGACCTCTAGAAGACAGTGCTGGAAATATAGTATCACGGGTTTTTAATGGCGGAAGACCTAAATGGTTACTTCAGTTCTGTGTTTACCAAAGAAGATATTAGTTCATTACCAGTTGCTGATGCTAAATTTCAGGAAGCTAAATCTGACTATTTAGGTCCGTTAGTTGTAACTCAAGAATTGGTAGCTAAGAAAATAAAGGCAATGAAGGATAAATAATCACCGGGAGTGGATGGGATTCCTCCAAAATTACTAATGGAAACAGTAGAACAAATCAGTATACCACTTGCAAGAGTATTCAACTTGTCATTAAAAGAGGGAGTTGTTCCGTTTGAATGGAAAGAAGCAAATATCATACCATTATTTAAAAAGGGTTCGAGAAATAAGTCAGAAAATTACAGACCAGTGAGTTTAACGTCAGTGATTTGTAAATTATTAGAAAGGTTAATTAAAGACCATATGGTGGACTTCCTCGTTAAGCATAAATTATTAAATTCATCTCAACATGGATTCCTTAAAGCGAGGTCATGCTTAACAAATATGTTATGTTTTTTGGAAGAAATCACTAAGTGGATAGACGTGGGATCGCCAGTAGATATTATCTACTTAGATTTTCAGAAAGCTTTTGACAAAGTGCCACATCAAAGATTACTACTTAAATTAAAAGCCCATGGTATCGGGGATAGCATAACTGACTGGATAGAACAATGGCTGACTGACTGACAGAAGACAACGAGTTGTAGTAGATGGAGAAGTTTCAAATTGGAAATCGGTTTTGAGTGGGGTACCTCAAGGATCAGTATTAGGACCTATATTATTCTTAATATATATCAATGACTTGGATGACAGTATAACAAGTAACGTACTGAAATTTGCGGATGACACAAAACTGTTTAGAAAGGTTAATACTGATGGTGATAAACAACATTTACAAAACGATCTAGACAGATTAGTGAAATGGTCTGAGAAATGGCAGATGCTGTTCAATTTTGGGAAATGTAAGTGCCTACATACAGGACATGGGAACTTGAATGTAAACTATAAAATGGGAGATACTGTTCTGGGTACTACTGTAAAAGAAAAGGACTTAGGAGTTACAATAAGCGCTGATATGAAAGTTTCAGAGCAGTGTGGTATTGCAGCTTCAAAGGGTAATCAAATTCTTGGATTGATTAGAAGAAACATAACATACAAGGGAAAAAAGTTAATTATACCTCTTTATAAAGCAATAGTTAGACCTCGTTTAGAATACTGTATACAAGCATGGAGACCATATCGTAAGAAGGATATAGATACACTTGAACGCATACAAAGGAGAGCAACTAAAATGATTCCAGAACTGAGAGACCTTAGTTATGAAGAACGCCTGAAAGAATGTGGTTTAACAACTCTAGAGACAAGGAGGTTAAGAGGAGATCAGATTGAAGTTTTTAAGATATTGAATGGGTATGAAAATATTGATAGAAATATGTTTTTCTCACTCAAGAAGGATAGCAGAACTAGAGGACATGAGGTAAAATTAGTAAAGGATCAATGTAGATTGGACATCAGGAAGCACTCGTTCTCACAGAGGACAATAAATGAATGGAACAAATTGTCTACAGATTGTGTAACTGCTAGCAGCATGAATATGTTTAAAAACAAGGTTGACACATATCTCAGGAGGGCGGGTTATAAGTAGATGAACATTGTTGGACTCTCGATAAGCCAATGGCTTCCTTGTCCACTTGCCATCTGGGCCTTTGGCTTGGATGGCAAATCTTGTTAAATCTTGTTAAAGTACATATCATGTCTTCATACGCCAGGGATCCTTCAGTCACTGACAAGTACGTAAGCTCTATCCTGCCAACCAGCAACTATACATTTTAATTGGTATGCAGCACAGGTGTCCCTTGTCTGCAAATGTGTACTTTTTCTTCTTCATAACTATTTTTTCAGGACACAAAAATCCTTGCTGTCAAAAAATCACTGGCACTGTATTAATCTACTCTTAACCCGGACGTAAAATAATGATTTAACCCCACCCAACTGGTCACATTGGCATGGGTATAAAGTGAAGTAGAAAGTGCACTGAGTCAGTGTGTACTGACTTGCCAGCTTGCTGTTTGTGGTAATTCTACACCGGCAACATTACTCAGCCTATTTAGAATAGCTCTCTGTGCTATTAATGGTAAACCCACATTGTTACTCGGCCCATTTAGAATGGCTCTCTGTGTTATTAATGGTAAACCCACAATGTTACTCAGCCCATTTCTTGTGACTTGTACCTGCTATTATTATGAAAGTGAGTGGCCAATCCAACAAAATAAATAGGCCATGGTGCAGAGTCACATGAGGATTTGTAGTACATCTTTCAGTCTGTCCCATTTTGTTTAATTTGTTAAATTATTCATGGCTGACTGCATGTTTATCTGCTAACTTAAACGGGTGCTAACTAGTTTCCGGTTTCTGCAAGACAATAGGGTGAAAATATGCACTGCTCTGTGCAGGATATGTTGTCATTAGTCAGCTAGCAACATACCAGCAGATTGTATACATTGACTTCCCTTGTGCCACTAAAACTGGTCATTAGCGCCAGATTTAAGCCATTATTCAGCGAGTTAGTTCCGCAGCAACAAAGGCAAAGCATACTTATTTCTATGGTTAAGCGAACAGAACCTGATAGAGGTCATTCAAATGTTTCACGGTAAACATGTTTCGAACTCATATCTCCAGTGTGATTGAGGTGACATTTTGTCTGCTTGTCAGTCATTCTATGACATCTGCTTGTCAATCATTTGTCGAACTATCAGTCATTCTGTGACATCTGCTCCTCAAAGCATTGTGTGTGTGTGCGTGTGCGTGTGTGTTCTACATGTGTGCACAATATCCATGTACCTTACTATGAGAATTTTTAGTATTATCTTTAGTTGCGCATGCATGTTTATGTAACAGTTCACAATCACACATGAATTTTTGTATTTATTTATAAAATTATACTTTGTATAGTTTTGAAGCTTATTTATTCTTTCACATTGAAACCCCCATATTGTTAGGCAGTAATTTATTTGTGGCACAAGTAATGTATTATAAAGCATGATTTTTATTCTCAAAGGCAGTTCTTGTTTAAGTCTGTTTAGTATCCCGATTATTCTCACGCATCTGTTTGATATATGTTCAGAGTGTTTCTTCCAATTTAAATGTGTATCCAAAGTAAGTCCGAGAAAATTAAATTCATTAACTTTTTCTATAATGATATTATTGATTTTAGGAGCGTGTGCTTCTATATGTTTTCTATGCATGTGGAAGACCACACATTTAGATTTAGCTATGTTTAGTGAAAGTTTATTTATTACAAGCCATTCGTTAATTTTAAAGAGTTCTTTATTTATTAACAAATCGCTATCTGCATACAAAATTACTCAATGAGCTTAAAAGCATATGATATAAAATTAAACACTTGACTAGCCTCTAAAAAATCATTAATATATATTATGAATAATAGTGGTCCCAGAATTGAGCCCTGAGGCACACCAGTAGCTATGGGCAGTGTATCAGATTTTATGTCATCAATTTCTACAAATTGTGTTCTATTTGTTAAATAACTTTTGAATAGTTGCAATGGTACTCCTTCTATGCCATAATATTTTAATTTATTTAGTAGAATCTTATGATTTAGGGTGTCGAAAGCTTTCGACAAATCAAGGAATATACTATTTGGTACCTCATTATTGTAAAAAAAATTATGATTCTGTCTACCAATTCTAGTGCAGTGTACTCAGTTGAGTGGCCGTCTCTGAATCCATATTGATTATTGACAAAGAGTTTCTTGCTTTCAAAATGTGAAGACAATTGATTGGCAAGGATTTTTTCCATAACTTTAGAGACAACTGGTAGGAGGGATATTGATCGGTAATTATTAATTATTGTTGGAATTCCTTTTTTAAATACTGGGATAACTTTGGCCACTTTTAGTTTATCAGGGAATATCCCTGTATTAAAAACTTGTGTTACTAAAAGCATCAGAGGTTTGATAATGGTTGGAGCTAGTTTTTTAAATAATTTGCTCGAAATTCCATCAAATCCGGTGAGATGATGGAAGTCACACCAATGATTGGCATTGACCCGCACAGTGTTTACCATTTTGGATATGGAACATATTGAGCCTTACCCATAGAGATACATCATTAATCACCTCCCTTTTACTAACGGGTGTTCTATTTATGTCTATGGCCTTACCAGATCAAACGACTAAAGTCAATAATATTTTGATGATTTGAACAAGAATAGTCATGTTACATAGACTATTCACACACTACATATTTGGACATCAATGAACTGGAGTTGCAATAGGCTAAATCAGTTGAGGATGGAGTTTTAACTGACACCCTGAGAATATATCTCCCTAAATGTCATCCCAGATAGTCACCCAAATAACCGCCCTGGTCATCCCAGACAGTCAACCTGAGAGAATGACACCTTTCACCAAGTCAAGCACCCCATTTGTCACTGGTCGCCCCCAAGTAATACATCATGCATTGGTGCAACACAACACGTTGAAAGTGATAGCCATGCATTGCATGTTCTGTAACAGCGCTAGAATTGGCAGAAAGCCACTTATACACATGCTGGTGTGGATTACTCACTACAAACTTTGACATTCAACTCTTGGTTAAGGTTTATGATATAATATAAATGTTTATTTTCCAACAAATAGTCCATATTATATATATATATATATATATATATATATATATATATATATATATATATATATATATATATTATACATACAATATAAGTAAAAATATGTATAGTACACACACGTTGTGCAGTAAAAGTACCTGTAAAACAAGTTGAAATAAAAATATATGTCAATACATACGTCATGTATTAACAATGTACAGTTGACTAATCAAATATTTAATCATTGGACATCTGTAATAAATAAAAGTTTGAAAATAATTAACAAAAAGTAGATTATCGACACGAAAAGGATGAATATTGACGAGCATTTATTTTAATATTTTACATAAATTGTAAATTGTAGTGAACGTATTCTAACTTGCTACAATGGGTTGACAAGATGTGTAGTATTCTAAAACTTTTGTTACATGGAACAGTAACGGATTTCGGACAAATTTTCTGGCTAAACATTTGTATGAGCATAAAAACATGTTTCCTGCCCGGCAGTATCATCATCGTCAGTAAGGTTATTGTTTATAATATGTCCAAGGTATTTACATTTCTCAGTTCAGGGGTGTATGAGGTAGTGTATTCAGTGAGTTTTCTCAACCCAAAAATACAAAGATCATCGGCATACATCATATGGCTCATTATGGTACTTGCATAAAAAACAACCAATTTGTAGTTTGTTCAGATTTACACTTAAGTCATCCATGTAGACGTTAAAAAGATGGGGAGAAAGGATTCCACCCTGTTTAACACCATTTGAAACAGAAAACAATTCAGAGAAGCTCCGACACCATCTGACAGTGAATTTGTGAGTGCTGTACTAAATAGAGAATACGCACAATAAAAGAATGACAGCGTCAATTAGTTTAGTGAACTTTGTCAAAGGCTTTGGAGACATCCAACATAGTAACATACATAGATAAGCCATTCACTCTATAGTGTCAAAAGGTCTGTAAAAACAGAGTTTGTGATGAATTTGTGTACACTGTGTGTACCCCCTAACTTTCAATTACAGTACAGTAATCCCTGTTCACAACTGTGTTGTGTTCCTACATGTGTGTGAGCGTCACAGTCGCAGACATAAATAGAACACCAGCACCTTTTAGTAAAGCACCCAACAGTCCAATAACTGTATTCATTCACTGCCATGTTAACAACTTACTATTGTCTTTGCTATGTTAACGTAAATTTAACCAAGCATATCAGTTTTAACTTTAATTACATCAAATACATAAAGGGGAATTCTCTATGCAGCAGATGTACGTATCATTGAACTCTGTGTAGTAGAAATTCACATACACGTGCCTATGGCTACTGGCCTAAAGTACAACATGGACCCAACATACTCCTGACTGTTATAGCTGCTCTGCATGTTTACACTACACCTCTGCAGTGGTCAGTGAATGACCACTTGCCTTAGCAACCACTCAACTAGTTGTCACCTACCTTGCTGTGTGACAGGAGACTTCTGTGCCAGAGTCCAGCGGATGTCAACCAAACACTGTCACACCAGACAACACTCCTCACGTCCTAAGCCTGTGAACAAGTATCACTCTGACCTCGTTAGCCACCAACAGTGGTGCAGCTATCAACTAAACCCTTTTGCGATACCACTGCCAGACAACGTTGTTTTGCACAAGTGATCACACAATGAATTCATATAGGAAATGGAGTTGTCTGACAGAATATAATATATAACATCCCCAGTGTAGACCCCAGCATGTAATGGGGCTATGAGTCACTGGGGTAGCCCCTAGTTGACTCATGACCATGATGCACTGGGGGAGTTCCGTGGGGGTTTTTGTTGGCCCAGGCTAGGCTGCCTGTGCTTGTAATGCATGATTATGACTGGCATGCTGATAGCACTTGTCTAGCAATATATAAGCCCACAGCACAATGAAATGGTCAATGCATAGTTATCTGTGGAATGTGTAAATTATTAAACATTTTGTGTGTTTAAAATGCATTTAATAAAAAAAATTTAGATCCACAATGTGCAGATTTGACCTACTTCTAGTAGCATTGTTCGTCTTTCACATTGTCATAATGAAATAATATATTGCCTACAAAAATTCAAAACACTTAGCCGGAAAGTCATTTGTGAAGCCAGATAAAAAATTTAAATAGCCATCTTAGAGTGTTGTCAAGCATTATTGTTATAAAACAAATACATGAAACAGTAAAACAGTTACTTTCTTACACACACACAATGTTTACCAATTTACACATCCCACAATTAACTATGCATTATGCATGGTAGCTGTACATATATTGTATCTTTATAATGACGAAAAAATGAGGTGGGCCCAGATTCTGTACAAGAACTGATTTATGACATATTAAGTTTAGGTTTCCGTTCCATAGCAGAAATGAGGTCAGATGTTATGCTCTATAGTTGGTTACGTCATTTGAAGACTGCTATGCCTATGTTGCCATTAGGTCATTATGCATCTCTGCTCAGGCATTACAAATGGATCCAATGGCTTCGTGCTCCAAAACTGTCTTAATAAACAAAAACAGTTATGTGATGCCCTCATTCTAGACCACATATGGCATCTTCAGTTGGAATTTAAAACATTATTTACCTGTTTTAATTGTTAGATGTTTGTTTTCATTAAGGGAATGCAAGATTCAACACAAATGTTTTACTAATATCTACAATAAAGTGTTGTGACTATTTTCCTAAAAACAAGACATGATAGAAATGCCCTGAATGCTGAAACCACAAAAAAATTATTCTGTAAGATCACAGTAAGGAACATAACTAACTCGGTGAGGCGTCGTCAAAACAGCATAAGTAATATCACATGGTCTGAGAAATGGCAGGTGTTGTTCAATTTTGGGAAATGTAAATGCCTAGCTAGCAGGACATGGGAACTTGGATATAAACTATAAAATGGGAGATACTGTTCTGGGTACTAATGTAAAAGAAAAGGACTTAGGAGTTACAATAAGCATGGATATGAAAGTTTCAGAGCAGTGTGGTGTTGCAGCTTCAATAGGTAATCAGATTCTTGGGTTGATTAGGAGAAAGATAACATACAAAAAAAAAGCTAATTATTCCTCGGTATAAAGCAATAGTTAGACCTTATTTACATATCGTGGAGACCATATCGTAAGAAGGATATAGATATGCATACAGAGGAGAGCAACTAAAATTATTCCAGAACTGAGAGACCTTAGTTATGAAGAACGCCTGAAAGAATCTGGTTTAACGACTCTAGAGACAAGGAGGTTAAGAGGAGATCAGATTGAAGTTTTTAAGATATTGAATGGATATGAAAATATTGATAGAAATATGTTTTTCTTACTCAAGAAAGATAGCAGATCTAGAGGACATGAGGAAAAATTAGTAAAGGATCAATGTAGATTGGATATCAGGAAGTACTCGTTCTCACAGAGGACAATGAATGAATGGAACAAATTGTCTACGGATTGTGTAACTGCTAGCAGCATGAATAGGGTTGATACATATCTCAGGAGAGCAGGTTACACATAGATGAACGTTGTTGGACTCTCAATAAGCCAATGGCTTTCTTGTCCACTTGCCATCTGGACCTTTGGCTTGAATGTAAAATATTGTTAAATCTTGTTAAATCTCCTTTAATTGGTGGATCCATGGCGATAGTAATTGTCAGGCTCTTTCAGTTTAAGCCCTACTAAACCACTGTTTCTATAGTTGCATAGATTAGTACAAAGTGACGAGCAAGTAACAAGCTTCCAGGTGGCCAGCAAACAAGGAAGATATTGGCTCTATAAATTTTTTAGCCATATCTGGTCCAACTTTGGCAGATATCTGTCGGTTATGTTTTAAGCACACTGCATTTACACCATAGATAGTTTGTTCTATACATTTGTCATCTTCTCTTAATGAGCACTGACTGTCTTATATCCAGCATGCACCATATATTTACTGAAGCACTTCCTGCCATCCAGTTAATTCTTCTACAATATCTGAGTTTCACGATAAAATACAGTTTGAAGAAAGACAAGGTTGTTTGAGGTCATACTTATCTACATGTCACTGTACAAGCTTATAAATTTTTATCTGTGCAGCCCGATCCGCCCTAGACAAAAATATGTCAGTTATGTTTTTTAAACATACCTGCTAGCAGTTATGCTATCAGTAGGCAGTTTGTTCTGTTCATTAATTATCGTCTCATATATCCAATCAAAACTGTTTACTGAAGCTATTTCGTTGGGAAGTTCATGCCCTGTAGTTGTTCTACATTAAGTTTGATGAAAAAAATATGGTTTGAAGAAACACATGTTTTTTTGGAGCCAAACTAATCTCCCCATTGAGTCATTCACTAATGGTTTCTGTCTAAATATAACTGTGCTCTTTAGATTGGTAAGATGCTCTTGGTTCTGCCAATCAGATCAGAAATTAAAACCTTTTCCAGTGCACATAATTCACCTTCTAATGTGATGGTGTCATAGTCAGACAGAATACTATCATAGTACACTGGATATAAAATTTCACAAGCAAACCATTGTCACACAGCTGAATGTGACAATGGTTTGACAACAGTGACATTACTTGTGCACTTCCACAATAGTGAGCAACATAATGAAGGCAAGTGCATGCATTGGCAACTACGGTGGGAGGGGGTAGGAGTGCCGAAAATGTCTAAAATTGGTTTTCTAGCAAAGTTAGGACTTAGTCTCAACCAGCTATGAGATTAAAAAGAAAATTGTTCACCAATGTGACGTCGAGTGTAACAAATTGCTGAATTGGTGCCTCTTTAACATGAAAAAAAATATTTTCTATTGACATGAATTTTCTTATGATGTAAACTTGTTTGTGGGACGTGTTTAATATATTAGAGAAAAAGAAAATCCATGGCAGTAGGAAATATTTTGTCATGTGAAAGAGGCTTCAGCAGTTTGTTGCACACAATGTTCAAGACACAGTGACAAAGTTATCTTGTTAATCTCATAGATAGTTGAGACCAAGTCCTAACATTGAAAACAAAGGCCCAGTATTGAGGAAGTGTACACTTAACTTTGTTAGAATGAACAACACAAAGCAATCAACAAAGTTCTAATTATTATCTTCTTCCATTTACAGCATTCTATTTCCAGTGCTGCCCCCTGCTGAGTCAGAGGCTGTGGAGATCTGCTCGGAATCGGTGGCCGACCCATCAAGATCGGGACAAATTGATGAGCCTACGTAAGTAGGAGTTCACTGGGACGTTTCTTTAATAATAATAAAAATAATAAGAATTTATATAGCGCCTGCATCCACTTAGAATAAAATTTATATAGCGCCTGCATCCACTTAGAATAAAATGCTCTTAGGCACTTTATATAAACATTACAATTATTAATATATCTCTGTCTTGAAAAACATAGTTACACATTCAAGTTATTACCCGTAGGCGAATTAAAAAAGTTGTCTTTAAATGTTTCTTAGATGAGCTGAGAGTCTTGAGTTTAACGTTCTCAGGCAGGTTGTTCCATTGTATGACCTGTCACATGTTGGCTAAAACAACATTCACCACAAGTAACAGTCCATAGCATCAGTACAACATTTTCCACAGACAGACACCTGGAAAGTGCGTGGGTACTACTTGGACATCACATGCTGAGTGAAAGAAAGAGCATCTAAAGTTAAATTATGGCCTGTAATTATTTATTACAGAAGCTGCTAGATTTCCATGGTGACATGCTGGTATATATATTACTGTTTTCTCACTTCGTGTGGTTCTTTGAAGTGGTTTTGTCACGTAGGTGGCAGGTGCATCCATACTTGTGTGAAAGATCACTTTAATAAATTTATAAAGAATAGACAAGCGAAGTATGGAGGAGCTGAGGGAGGAGAAGTTGGTGTGAGAGAGAGCTGGGGAGGAGCTGGCTAAAGTGGGCTGGATACATGGAGAGAATGGAAGGGGACGGTTGACGAAGAGAGCAGATGCGTGTAGAGTGGAGGGTAGAAGGAGAAGAGGAAGATTGAGTGAAGAAAGATTTGGCGGGAGTAGGAGGGGAGAATGAGAGTGAGGGATGGGGGAGTGGAGACGGTTGGTGGAGATGGCAATGAAATGGGACTAGTTATGAAGAAGAAGGGAAAACAAACATGAACGGCCAGTATCAGTGCCAGCCTCACCCTGGACTTTAGGTATAAGGAGGAGAGCAACAACATTAATCATGCACTAGCATTACTGTCTTATCCGGGATTTTAATGGTGACCTCTTCACATTTACTCATTCAGGTGTTTGCCAGCCATGCCTTGGTTAATAGACAAGTAAATTTCAGGAAAAGGCAGAGGGAAATTAACTTGAAAATTGGTGGTTGTGTGATAGAACATTGGATTGTCAATCGAGCGGACTGGGATTGAAAAAACTACCTGCTGGTGTTTTCAAAACTTGGGCAATTCCATTCACCCCACTTTGCCTGTGTCTTTATAATAAATGTCACAAGGTTAAGTTAAACTGACACATAATTGATGGTGTTAGTTCGAAATATGATATAATCGTACAGTGTGTCTGAATAGAAAGAAATAGTAATGATATAAAATAAATGTTTCTGCTGTGAAAAGTAACTCTATTTTCAGAATATTTGCAGTTGATGTAGCATTTCTTATTTCCATTTGATGTTAAATTGTTAGGTCTGCTCCATTAAACCATATACCATACTTGTATTTAACACAAAACCTGGCCATTGAGATGACACAATATGTTTTATATGTTATCACCTGTCAAATTCACTTTTGTACTTCTTTTAGAAGAATTTATCCATGTTATAATTATATATAATGTTTGTTATAATTGCAAACATATATAATTATCATATTCATGATGTGGAAGGGAGTGAAGCGTTGACTCGTATAATCCTGTCCTATGCTTCAAAAATTTACCAATATGTCCCTTGAATTGGTTGATGTTCTCCGACATAACCGCTGCATCTGGAAGTCTATTCCATCTATTCATCTGGAAGTCTATTCCATCTATTCATCTGGAAGTCTATTCCAGTCATTTATGATCCTTTGGGTGAACGAGGACTACTAATCTTGAGTGCCCTTTGGTGATCTTGAATGGGTGCCCTTTCATTGCAGACCGTCCATTCCCCATGATGAATGTGACAGTATCTTTGCTTGCATGCTATTATTTTGGTGGATTATTTTGGATTATTTTGGTGTATATGTCTAAGTTTTATAGTCATGGACAGTGATTTTTAAAGGTACCATAGATTAGTCACATTTGAAATTTTTTTATATATTGTTTGGAAAAGATGGGCTCATAAATTCTAGCTAGGGACCGTAATTGAAAGCTTAAAAAATCCCTGGTCATGGAACCCATTCATTATATCAAATACCTCAAAGGAACATTTGCACAGAAAATTATTTTCCTTCCAAGCTTATGGGAGCACATGTGGCCACAAGCTATTCGTTTAGCCTAGACAGGCATTGATAACATCCACTTCCTCCAGCAACTGTCATGGACACTTCCTTGAAGCTTATTTTAAAGCTTGGTGTGCTTCCTGTGTTAAACACAAGTAGTGTGCTTCCTGAATATCCGACAAAGAATAAAACAGTGTAAACTATTAATAACAATAATTTAATTCTATGGCACCTATATCCTCAGGAACCTGAGCTCAGAGGCTCAACAAAACAGAATCATTAAGCATAATCGTGAACAGGGATGCACAAAAGTAAGTCATTGTCAGAACGAGAAACCACCGAAGAATTAAGGTGGAAATACAGATTGGAATAAATATGTCTTGAGTATTTTTCAGAAGGTAGCTGTAGTTTCAGATGTTTTGAAAGTGATGGGGATTTCATTCCAGACAAGCGCAGCGACATAGAAAGCTTGTTTGCCCAAGTTAAGTTTAGTTTTAGGAACAATAAGTTCTTGTGAAATGGATGATCTGAGCTGCACAGGGATATTTGAAAGATGCAGGAGACTAGCCAAGTAGGGTGGTTGTTGTGTAGATAGAGTAAGAGTGGACAGTTTAAAATTGATTTGATAAATAACAGGAAGCCAGTGTAACTGTTTAAGTAGTGGTAGTGATGGTGAAAACCGAGGCGCCCTGAGTACCACACGTGCCAGACAATTTCGTACTTGTTGGAGTTTAGCTAAGTCTCTTTTAGCAATGTTGTTTAGTGGCGAATTACAATAGTCTAGGTGGCTGCTTATTATTGCATTTGATATTGTTTTAGCAGTAGATAAAGATATGTCACCCCAATTCGACAGAGATTGCGTATATGGTAGAAACAGGATTTGCATGCATACTTGATAAATATGCAGGTGAAAGTTGAAATCATTGTCAGTGACAACATGCACCTAGATTACGAACGGTATCTAATGGGGATGTATCACTGCCAAGCAATTTAACTAGAAAATGGCTAGTCATCAGCATACAGATGATGACTGAGATTACGATTAGCAATGAGTTAGCTGAGAGATGTAGTGTGTAAGCTAAACGGAACAGGGCCAAGGTTTAATAGGTTGAATATGGTATGTTACATATTTTGGCCTTTGTTTACTAAACTACTCCCTTTCTGACACAGCAGCACATTTGAGTGTACAGTTTTCGTTATTTCTGTATACCCGCTGCCCTTAATATGTCACAGCAGTAGTCTTGGTTAACTGATTTCATAGAATTGCGCATGCGTTTATCGGTTGCGTTAGTTATATTCTTGATTTTAGTTGCACATGGTTATTTTTTTTTACTCTTTTAGGTGATTATCCCCCAAACCATGACTTTTGTTTCGCTTTAAAGTTACCTTGATTTACTTTTGATCTTTATCTTCTACATAGCAGTAGAGGAGATGGCGTGGTAGGGGGTCAAGCGTTGACTCGTATGATCCTCCGCCCAGTATAGTTCTTCCTTATGTCCAATCTTGAGGGCTCTTTGGTGATCTTGAATGGGTGCCCACTAGTGCCCTGCGCGGGCCTAGAATTTGATCCCAAGCCCGGCCCACAATTAGCAGTTAAAGTCCAGGCCCGGCCCAGGCCCGCAATAATTTTTCAAGCCCGGCCCAGGCCCGCAAACTAGAATTTAGGCCCAGGCCCAACCCAGACCGTGAATGTTTGGCCCAGGCCCGGCCCGGCCCGCAAGTTCCAGGCCCGGCCCATACCCGCGGGCCAAAGATGGGTAAGCCCGCGGCCCGCAAGCCCGCGGCCCGCTAAGTTTAGAGAAGATAAACCTATAATCTTGTAACAAAGACGAAAAACAAATAAACTGTAAAACATACTTATTGTTTTATTAAATAAAAAAGGTCCATAGTGTGCTGGATGAGTTCTAAAAATTCAGCACCACCAACTTCTTCAAACTTACAAATATCCTGAAGAAAAATAAAGAAAAACTTCTTAGTGTCATTACTATTAAATATGGTAACATTTGTTATATTTGGCTTTAATGTATTGGTTTATTGTTAGGGTAGGATATTTGTTTATCTAACCCTGACTTAACCCATATGCAAGCCATAATCCCAATTTATATTGTTAATTGAATTAGCTCAACTAAGTTAACATAATTTAATATGATATTTCAATTAAATGTCACCCACTGGCACTGACACCCAGTGGCATTTCCAGCAGGCCTGCAGTCACTAGCCTGAGACAGACATGTTCAGACATGTGTGAATTAGTACAAGTGTGAATGAATTAGGACTGGGGAGAAATACCAATTACCAACTGGGTTGGGTACTGGGTAGTGGGCTAGTGGCCAAGTGTGCACTTGGTAGTGCCCTGCGTGGGCCGGGCTTTTGGTCCAAGCCCGGCCCGCAGCCCGCGGGCTGGGCCTCTACATAATCTCGCGGGCCGGGCTGGGCCTGGGCCTACATACTGCGGGCCTGGTCCGGGCCTGGGCTGAAAACAATTTAAACACATCGGGCTTGGGCCGGGCCTGGGCCTAGTGTGAGCGGGCCGGGCCTGGGCTCTGCCTGGACATAATAAAAATATTCATACAAAACACCGATTATTACTTTATTTTTTTTTATAAAAACTTATAAATTGTAATTCCGTTTAATGAATGCTTAAAATTATTTCTTTAGTATTATATAGTTGCAAATTGAGACCTTGCATGGAATCTAATGACCCCATAAGTTCACTTGGCTGGAAGTAGCCAGCCCCAAATGTTTACTTTAGAAATATTTGCAGAGGCAATCAAGCCATGATTAACAATCAACTTATCACCCTTTGACCATACCAGTGGACATTCTATTGTCTAGGTCTTCCCTCCAAACATTGCCCATCTGAAAGACCTGCCCACTGCCAAGTGCATGCTAGGCCACTAGCCCACTACCCAGTACCCAACCCAGTTGGTAATTGGTATTTCTCCCCAGTCCTAATTCATTCACACTTGTACTAATTCACACATGTCTGTCTCAGGCTAGTGACTGCAGGCCTGCTGGAAATGCCACTGGGTGTCTGTGCCAGTGGGTGACATTTAATTGAAATATATTAAATTATGTTAACTTAGTTGAGCTAATTCAATTAACAATATAAATTGGGATTATGGCTTGCATATGGGTTAAGTCAGGGTTAGATAAACAAATATCCTACCCTAACAATAAACCAATACATTAAAGCCAAATATAACAAATGTTACCATATTTAATAGTAATGACACTAAGAAGTTTTTCTTTATTTTTCTTCAGGATATTTGTAAGTTTGAAGAAGTTGGTGGTGCTGAATTTTTAGAACTCATCCAGCACACTATGGACCTTTTTTATTTAATAAAACAATAAGTATGTTTTACAGTTTATTTGTTTTTCGTCTTTGTTATAAGATTATAGGTTTATCTTCTCTAAACTTAGCGGGCCGCGGGCTTACCCATCTTTGGCCCGCGGGTATGGGCCGGGCCTGGGCCTGAAACTTGCGGGCCGGGCCAGGCCTGGGCCAAACATTCACGGTCTGAGTCGGGCCTGGGCCGGGCCTGGGCCTAAATTCTAGTTTGCGGGCCTGGGCCGGGCCGGGCTTGAAAAATTATTGCGGGCCTGGGCCGGGCCTGGACTCTAACTGCTAATTGCGGGCCGGGCTTGGGATCAAATTCTAGGCCCGCGCAGGGCACTAGCACTTGGCAGTGGGCAGGTCTTTCAGATGGGCAATGTTTGGAGGGAAGACCTAGACAATAGAATGTCCATTGGTATGGTCAAAGGGTGATAAGTTGATGGTTAATCATGGCTTGATTGCCTCTGCAAATATTTCTAAAGTAAACATTTGGGGCTGGCTACTTCCAGCCAAGTGAACTTATGGGGTCATTAGATTCCATGCAAGGTCTCAATTTGCAACTATATAATACTAAAGAAATAATTTTAATAATAATAATAATAATCGGTGTTTTGTATGAATATTTTTATTATGTCCAGGCAGAGCCCAGGCCCGGCCCGGCCCGCTCACACTAGGCCCAGGCCCGGCCCAAGCCCGATGTGTTTAAATTGTTGCCCGGCCCGGGCCCGCAGTATGTAGGCCCAGGCCCGCGCAGGGCACTAGTGCCCACTTGTTGCAGACTGTGCATTCTTCATGATGAATGTGACATCTTTGCTTGCATGATATGGGGATTATTTTGGTGTATATGACTAGATGTTATAGTCATAGACAGCGATTTTTAAAGGCAATATACTTAGATCCGTTTGTCACGGTTGTTATTTTTTTCTTTCAGACATTTCCACGAAGAAATTAATTTCATTCCAACCCTGTGTAAAAAAATTAACAATACTAAGCACCATCGTGTATTACAGCTGTGTACACATTTTCTTTACTCTAACTAGACAGACATTGATATCATCCACCAACAACTACCGTGGAAACTTCCTTGAAGCTTATTTTGCTTTTGTTTCCTGTGTTAAACACCAGCTTCCTGACAAAGAGTAAAATAACGTAGACTACTGCAGGTGCCATCTTCAAAATAAATAACATGCTGTGTTCAAGCTAGAGGCAACATATTGTTTTATTCAATTTGACTAAGCCTAAGGGGCTTTGTAAATATAAAGAATTCAAATAATCCAAAATTAACCGGATAGTATTGACCCCATCCACGTACACCCCTATCCAAAAACAAATAAAAAAGAAAATTGAAGGCATTGTACCCGCATTGCTAATGCAGTGAATGGAAAGATTATTAAAAAAAATGAACCAGGGAGAAACTAAAAAAATATACTTATACAATTTTTTTTACAATCCAAGTGGACCCATGACCCACCAACAGCCAAACTGTTTTGGGATTATTTGAATTTGTTTAGTTACAATGCCCATATATTGTGAATCTTAGTCAAACCAACTACAGTAGTAGTAGTAAAAGCTTTATTTCATGCTGATGACCATGTCACGTTTATCGCATGATTTTCAATGAGCCATCAATCACATCCACTCTTACATACACAGTTATATAACAAAGATAAAATATACACATCAAAACAATATGGTAAATTATTAGTCATTTGCACTAAAACTAGTTTGTTCGATTTCTTTTGTTGTGGCTGAATTGGGGGGTTTCTGTGTTTGGAAAGATTACACCTTGTCAAGTGGTAGGAAACTCCACAGAATCATGATGCAGTGATATTTAGTGGTGTACCAAGAACAAGGATTTCATCACTTGATGGATGAATGCTGCATATTTCTTTGATTTGAAAAACATTAACAACCTTTTCCACAACTGTAACATGTAAGATGTCAGCACATTTTGCAGTCAGTAAATTTTTTTACTGTGTTCCTTTTTTTAGTTAAATGGACAAATTAGTTGATCAAATCAGCCTTAATTTTACGATAAACGCTAGTCATTCAGAGTGTGCAGAACATCACTGTTGAAAAACTAGTTGCACAGATTAACTCATAAAACAAGGTGTCATGTCCCAGGGGGTGCATTTCAATGGTGCATGTTGCATTGACATAATGATTGCCAAGACTAGAACTAAATCTGGGTATTTGACAAGGAAGCACTTTCCTTGAAGGGAAAGTTTAGCAGGAGCAATGGGTTTATGATAGGAAATTTACTCTTTCTTCCGATGGCTACAAAATATTGCTTGATTCTGACACATTTTCAGTGTGTTTTTTTTCTGTGTCTGGCACAGCCAAGTATATGTATGATTGTGTATGTTTATGGAGTGTTCATGACGTCAGTGCAGACATTGTCATGATGA
This sequence comes from Lamellibrachia columna, assembly GCA_963662155.1. Lineage (NCBI taxonomy): Eukaryota > Metazoa > Annelida > Polychaeta > Sabellida > Siboglinidae > Lamellibrachia > Lamellibrachia columna. Next base: position 27,830,767 of record OY759271.1, on the reverse strand, counting down.
ACGGGGGGAGACATTGTCATGACGTCAGTGCAGACATTGTCATGATGAACGGGGGGAGACATTGTCATGACGTCAGTGCAGACATTGTCATGATGAACGGGGGGAGACATTGTCATGACGTCAGTGCAGACATTGTCATGATGAACGGGGGGAGACATTGTCATGACGTCAGTGCAGACATTGTCATGATGAACGGGGGGAGACATTGTCATGACGTCAGTGCAGATGACATTGTCATGTCATCTGAAATATATCTTCTTCCTTTATAAAGAGGTGAGGCTGAATATTTTTTATGATGCTGCTGTCTGAAGTCAAATACTACAGATGTGTCGACTTCCCCGATATGAATGACAAAATTTATATACAAGCCAGTTGTGATTTAATGTAGATAAATTGATAGTGTACTCGCATGCTAAGGTCACTACTTCTACTGCTATTATTAATGTTGTCGTGCTGAGTTTTACACATATAAAACATATTTGTGGTTTTAACACACTGGTTTGTGCTTCTGAAGATAGTAAATCTATGATTTGTAGAAACTCATTGCATAACTCGTAAGAAACTATCATGTGGAATGGCTTTGCCACCATACCGTATAATTTTCTGTTTTTCTATTTTATGAGGTACACTCCAACCTTATAAGATGACATTTTCTGTTTTGAGGTGCATTCTAACCATATAAGATGACATTTTCTGTTTTATCAGGTACATTCCAACCTTATAAGATGAAATTTTCTGTTTTGTGAGTGCATTCCAACCTTATAAGATGACATTTTCTGTTTTGTGAGTGCATTCCAACCTTATAAGATGATACTTTCTATTTTATGCGGTACATTTTCCCTGCCTAACTTTCTTGTTTATTACAAGTGTAATTGATGCATACATGAAATTACATTTTAAGGGGTTACTAAATAAGAATATAATAATTATATTTATATTATACCTTAGATTTGATGTCACTGTAGTGAATTAACGCCAAAAACATAAACAATATGCAGTCGTCTCTCTGGTTGGATTAACAAAGCATGTGGATTAGTGAAACATTCTGTTATCACCCATGTTATAACTATCGGTAATAAACGTGTCGTATATTGTGGCAGTTCTATTGCTTTTGTTATACGAATGATTTCCAGTAATTGACGGGACATCGAACTAAGAACAAACAATGTACCTGTGGTGTAAAAGCGATCACTGAGACTGTTAATTATTTAATTTAGTGCTCCATTCTCACATCTGATGTTTGAAATTTTTAACCCATTAAGTGAATCATATTCCAGCGTTATCCGGCTAGTTGTTTCTATCTGGCTAGCTGGTTCTATCTCACTAGTTGGTTCTATCTGGCTAGCTGGTTCTATCTCGCTAGTTGGTTCTATCTCCCTAGCTGGTTCTATCTCGCTAGTTGGTTCTATCTGGCTAGCTGGTTCTATCTCACTAGTTGGTTCTATCTGGCTAGTTGGTTCTATCTCGCTAGTTGGTTCTATCTGGCTAGTTGGTTCTATCTCACTAGTTGGTTCTATCTGGCTAGCTGGTTCTATCTCGCTAGTTGGTTCTATCTGGCTAGTTGGTTCTATCTGGCGAGTTGGTTCTATCTGGCTAGCTGGTTCTATCTGGCTAGCTGGTTCTATCTCGCTAGTTGGTTCTATCTCGCTAGTTGGTTCTATCTGGCTAGTTGGTTCTATCTGGCTAGCTGGTTCTATCTCGCTAGTTGGTTCTATCTCGCTAGTTGGTTCTATCTGGCTAGTTGGTTCTATCTCGCTATTTGGTTCTATCTGGCTAGCTGGTTCTATCTCACTAGTTGGTTCTATCTGGCTAGTTGGTTCTATCTGGCTAGTTGGTTCTATCTGGCTAGCTGGTTCTATCTGGCTAGCTGGTTCTATCTCCCTAGCTGGTTCTATCTGGCTAGCTGGTTCTATCTCACTAGTTGGTTCTATCTGGCTAGCTGGTTCTATCTCACTAGTTGGTTCTATCTGGCTAGCTGGTTCTATCTCGCTAGTTGGTTCTATCTGGCTAATTGGTTCTATCTGGCTAGCTGGTTCTATCTCGCTAGTTGGTTCTATCTCGCTAGTTGGTTCTATCTGGCTAGTTGGTTCTATCTCGCTATTTGGTTCTATCTGGCTAGCTGGTTCTATCTCACTAGCTGGTTCTATCTCGCTAGTTGGTTCTATCTGGCTAGTTGGTTCTATCTCGCTAGTTGGTTCTATCTGGCTAGCTGGTTCTATCTCACTAGTTGGTTCTATCTGGCTAGTTGGTTCTATCTCACTATTTGGTTCTATCTGGCTAGCTGGTTCTATCTCCCTAGCTGGTTCTATCTCGCTAGTTGGTTCTATCTGGCTAGTTGGTTCTATCTCGCTAGTTGGTTCTATCTGGCTAGCTGGTTCTATCTCACTAGTTGGTTCTATCTGGCTAGCTGGTTCTATCTCGCTAGTTGGTTCTATCTGGCTAGCTGGTTCTATCTCACTAGTTGGTTCTATCTGGCTAGCTGGTTCTATCTCGCTAGTTGGTTCTATCAGGCTAGTTGGTTCTATCTCGCTAGTTGGTTCTATCTGGCTAGCTGGTTCTATCTCGCTAGTTGGTTCTATCTGGCTAGTTGGTTCTATCTGGCGAGTTGGTTCTATCTGGCTAGCTGGTTCTATCTGGCTAGCTGGTTCTATCTCGCTAGTTGGTTCTATCTGGCTAGCTGGTTCTATCTCGCTAGTTGGTTCTATCTGGCGAGTTGATTCTATCTGGCTAGCTGGTTCTATCTCGCTAGTTGGTTCTATCTCGCTAGTTGGTTCTATCTGGCTAGTTGGTTCTATCTCGCTATTTGGTTCTATCTGGCTAGTTGGTTCTATCTGGCTAGTTGGCTCTATCTGGCTAGTTGGCTCTATCTCCCTAGTTGGTTCTATCTCGCTAGTTGGTTGTATCTCGCTAGTTGATTTTATCTCGCTAGTTGGTTCTATCTGGCTAGCTGGTTCTATCTGGCTAGTTGGTTCTATCTCGCTAGTTGGTTCTATTTGGCTAGTTGGTTCTATCTTGCTAGTTGGTTCTATCTCCCTAGTTGGTTCTATCTGGCGAGTTGGTTCTATCTGGCGAGTTGGTTCTATCTGGCTAGCTGGTTCTATCTCGCTAGTTGGTTCTATCTCGCTAGTTGGTTCTATCTGGCTAGTTGGTTCTATCTCGCTATTTGGTTCTATCTGGCTAGTTGGTTGTATCTGGCTAGCTGGTTCTATCTCGCTAGCTGGTTCTATCTGGCTAGCTGGTTCTATCTGGCTAGTTGGTTCTATCTGGCTAGTTGGTTCTATCTGGCTAGTTGGTTCTATCTCGCTAGCTGGTTCTATCTGGCTAGCTGGTTATATCTGGTTAGTTGGTTCTATCTGGCTAGTTGGTTCTATCTCACTAATTGGTTCTATCTGGCTAGTTGGTTCTATCTGGCTAGTTGGTTCTATCTCACTAATTGGTTCTATCTGGCTAGTTGGTTCTATCTGGCTAGTTGGTTCTATCTCACTAATTGGTTCTATCTGGCTAGTTGGTTCTATCTGGCTAGTTGGTTCTATCTCACTAATTGGTTCTATCTGGCTAGTTGGTTCTATCTGGCTAGTTGGTTCTATCTCCCTAGTTGGTTCTATCTCGCTAGTTGGTTCTATCTGGCTAGTTAGTTCTATCTCGCTATTTGGTTCTATCTGGCTAGTTGGTTCTATCTGGCTAGCTGGTTCTATCTCGCTAGCTGGTTCTATCTGGCTAGCTGGTTCTGTCTCGCTAGTTGGTTCTATCTGGCTAGTTGGTTCTATCTCGCTAGTTGGCTCTATCTGGCTAGTTGGCTCTATCTCCCTAGTTGGTTCTATCTCGCTAGTTGGTTCTATCTCGCTAGTTGATTTTATCTTGCTAGTTGGTTCTATCTGGCTAGCTGGTTCTATCTGGCTAGCTGGTTCTATCTCGCTAGTTGGTTCTATCTGGCTAGTTGGTTTTATCTCACTAATTGGTTCTATCTGGCTAGTTGGTTCTATCTGGCTAGTTGGTTCTATCTCGCTATTTGGTTCTAAATCACTAGTTGGTTCTATCTCGCTAGTTGATTTTATCTCGCTAGTTGGTTCTATCTGGCTAGTTGGTTCTATCTGGCTAGTTGATTTTATCTCGCTAGTTGGTTCTATCTCGCTAGTTGGTTCTAAATCGCTAGCTGGTTCTATCTCGCTAGTTGATTTTATCTTGCTAGTTGGTTCTATCTGGCTAGCTGGTTCTATCTGGCTAGCTGGTTCTATCTTGCTAGTTGGTTCTATCTGGCTAGCTGGTTCTATCTTGCTAGTTGGTTCTATCTGGCTAGTTGGTTCTATCTCGCTAGCTAGTTCTATCTGGCTAGCTGGTTCTATCTCACTAGTTGGTTCTATCTGGCTAGCTGGTTCTATCTGGCTAGCTGGTTCTATCTCGCTAGTTGGTTCTATCTGGCTAGTTGGTTCTAAATCGCTAGCTGGTTCTATCTCGCTAGTTGATTTTATCTCGCTAGTTGGTTCTATCTCGCTAGTTGGTTCTAAATCGCTAGCTGGTTCTATCTCGCTAGTTGATTTTATCTTGCTAGTTGGTTCTATCTGGCTAGCTGGTTCTATCTGGCTAGCTGGTTCTATCTCGCTAGTTGGTTCTATCAGGCTAGTTGGTTCTATCTCGCTAGTTGGTTCTATCTGGCTAGCTGGTTCTATCTCGCTAGTTGGTTCTATCTGGCTAGTTGGTTCTATCTGGCGAGTTGGTTCTATCTGGCTAGCTGGTTCTATCTGGCTAGCTGGTTCTATCTCGCTAGTTGGTTCTATCTGGCTAGCTGGTTCTATCTCGCTAGTTGGTTCTATCTGGCGAGTTGATTCTATCTGGCTAGCTGGTTCTATCTCGCTAGTTGGTTCTATCTCGCTAGTTGGTTCTATCTGGCTAGTTGGTTCTATCTCGCTATTTGGTTCTATCTGGCTAGTTGGTTCTATCTGGCTAGTTGGCTCTATCTGGCTAGTTGGCTCTATCTCCCTAGTTGGTTCTATCTCGCTAGTTGGTTGTATCTCGCTAGTTGATTTTATCTCGCTAGTTGGTTCTATCTGGCTAGCTGGTTCTATCTGGCTAGTTGGTTCTATCTCGCTAGTTGGTTCTATTTGGCTAGTTGGTTCTATCTTGCTAGTTGGTTCTATCTCCCTAGTTGGTTCTATCTGGCGAGTTGGTTCTATCTGGCGAGTTGGTTCTATCTGGCTAGCTGGTTCTATCTCGCTAGTTGGTTCTATCTCGCTAGTTGGTTCTATCTGGCTAGTTGGTTCTATCTCGCTATTTGGTTCTATCTGGCTAGTTGGTTGTATCTGGCTAGCTGGTTCTATCTCGCTAGCTGGTTCTATCTGGCTAGCTGGTTCTATCTGGCTAGTTGGTTCTATCTGGCTAGTTGGTTCTATCTGGCTAGTTGGTTCTATCTCGCTAGCTGGTTCTATCTGGCTAGCTGGTTATATCTGGTTAGTTGGTTCTATCTGGCTAGTTGGTTCTATCTCACTAATTGGTTCTATCTGGCTAGTTGGTTCTATCTGGCTAGTTGGTTCTATCTCACTAATTGGTTCTATCTGGCTAGTTGGTTCTATCTGGCTAGTTGGTTCTATCTGGCTAGTTGGTTCTATCTCACTAATTGGTTCTATCTGGCTAGTTGGTTCTATCTGGCTAGTTGGTTCTATCTCACTAATTGGTTCTATCTGGCTAGTTGGTTCTATCTGGCTAGTTGGTTCTATCTCCCTAGTTGGTTCTATCTCGCTAGTTGGTTCTATCTGGCTAGTTAGTTCTATCTCGCTATTTGGTTCTATCTGGCTAGTTGGTTCTATCTGGCTAGCTGGTTCTATCTCGCTAGCTGGTTCTATCTGGCTAGCTGGTTCTGTCTCGCTAGTTGGTTCTATCTGGCTAGTTGGTTCTATCTCGCTAGTTGGCTCTATCTGGCTAGTTGGCTCTATCTCCCTAGTTGGTTCTATCTCGCTAGTTGGTTCTATCTCGCTAGTTGATTTTATCTTGCTAGTTGGTTCTATCTGGCTAGCTGGTTCTATCTGGCTAGCTGGTTCTATCTCGCTAGTTGGTTCTATCTGGCTAGTTGGTTTTATCTCACTAATTGGTTCTATCTGGCTAGTTGGTTCTATCTGGCTAGTTGGTTCTATCTCGCTATTTGGTTCTAAATCACTAGTTGGTTCTATCTCGCTAGTTGATTTTATCTCGCTAGTTGGTTCTATCTGGCTAGTTGGTTCTATCTGGCTAGTTGATTTTATCTCGCTAGTTGGTTCTATCTCGCTAGTTGGTTCTAAATCGCTAGCTGGTTCTATCTCGCTAGTTGATTTTATCTTGCTAGTTGGTTCTATCTGGCTAGCTGGTTCTATCTGGCTAGCTGGTTCTATCTTGCTAGTTGGTTCTATCTGGCTAGCTGGTTCTATCTTGCTAGTTGGTTCTATCTGGCTAGTTGGTTCTATCTCGCTAGCTAGTTCTATCTGGCTAGCTGGTTCTATCTCACTAGTTGGTTCTATCTGGCTAGCTGGTTCTATCTGGCTAGCTGGTTCTATCTCGCTAGTTGGTTCTATCTGGCTAGTTGGTTCTAAATCGCTAGCTGGTTCTATCTCGCTAGTTGATTTTATCTCGCTAGTTGGTTCTATCTCGCTAGTTGGTTCTAAATCGCTAGCTGGTTCTATCTCGCTAGTTGATTTTATCTTGCTAGTTGGTTCTATCTGGCTAGCTGGTTCTATCTCGCTAGTTGGTTCTATCTGGCTAGTTGGTTCTATCTCGCTAGTTGGCTCTATCTGGCTAGTTGGTTCTATCTCGCTAGTTGGTTCTATCTCGCTAGTTTGTTCCCCAAATTGGTGTATGGAAATGGAAGCATGAAAAAAACGATTAATGAAACAATTTTTTTGAAGGAACAGTGTAGATTAGATACCAGAAAGTACTCTTTCTTACGAAAGGACACTAAATTAATTTAATAAATGACCTACTGATTGTGTAAATGCTAGCAGTGTGAATATGCTTAAAACCAAAATTGACAAATATCTCAGAATGGCGGGCTATCTTATTTTGGATGGCAATCTTCTTAAATTTTGTTAAAATAGAGTTAAATTTACATTGTATTGAGATTGTTCCCACACAAAAGCATGTGGATTATTAACAAAATTAAAAATGACTGTATTGACTGCACTTGCCTTATGGGCTTTGACAGAATGTTTCTTGGGATTATTCCTGGGTCATAAACTTAACCCATATTCTCTTATTTCAGGGAAGTGTTCTCCCCGGCGGGACTGCTCCATCCAATACTTCTTCCCAAGCTCTATCCGCCCCTGTTTGACCTTTACGCCCTCTACAATGAGAAGGAAGATGATGTGTACTGGAAGAGGGTACTTCACTGGAACCGTCAGCCAGATGTCGCTCTCATGTCTTACCTTGGACTGGCTCAGTAAGTTTCTCCCTCCTTGTATCAATTATTACTATTTTTAGCACAACACACTGTCCATTTCCATATGTGTTGCTTAAGCCAAGAGATCCACAACATATTATTTGGTATCCTAAATAAAAGTTCCTCTAAGATGTTGAGGTGACCCCCGGTACAACTGGCACACCCTACCATAGTCACATACTCCCAGAATGCCCTGCTCTGAAACAAACTTTATTGTTGCGCTATATGAGGATTCACATTTTTGGTAGTTCTGGAATATTACTTTTCCCAGCTGTTAGACATCAAAGCAACCATTTCCCCTCTCCCTCCCCTCTCCCTCCCCTCCACACATAAACTCATTCCTCATTTTTCCCACACTGCCTCAGATGATTTAGTTTTTAATTTTGTTCTTTCACTTTCACAATTTCATTAAGTTGTTTTTTTCATCAGCTGTTTTGCCAAAATCCTAGTAACTTGGGACTGATTTCAACATGACCCTTCTGTTTCTGGAACTGTCTCTCAAGAATACGCCTAAATTCAGTGTTTTCTTGGGCTTTTCGTGTGGGATTTTGGTAGTTAAACTTTGAAAACTGTTCTGCCGTGAGATCTGTGTGCAAAGAAGGCCTGTTGTACCTGACCATTGTCTGTTTATTTTAGGGATTTCTGGCTTGTGGAGGAGTCAGCGTACACCAACCCAAGACAGGTAAGATCGTCCATTCAGCAGTGCAGCTAAGTTATTGTGTCACAGTTAAATTGGCAGTTTACCTACCAAGGCTATATCTTGTCAGCTTTTTTGTTGTTTTGTTGCCAATTGAATGCGGATGTGGCACTGAAAGAATTCAGACGGGTGTTGTACAAAGTTCAGGAAGATAACATCAGATGGGTTTTTGCTTTGTGTGTGTCAGGGAACGAAAGATAATAGTACCCAAATCTCCAAAAAAAAGTAAACTAGGCATTAGAATACATGTTTTTAACAAGATTTAACAAGATTGCCATCCCAAACAACAAGTTCCAGATGGCAAAGTGGACAAGGAAGCCATTGGCTTATCGAGAGTCAAAAAATTTTCTCATCTATGTGTAGCCCACCCATATCAAATATCTGTCAATTCTATTTTTAAACATATTCACACTACTAGCATTAACACAATCATTTGGCAGTTTGTTCCATTCATTTATCACCCTCTGTGAGAAAGAGTTCTCCTTAACTAATGCTGCTTTGTGTCCTCTGGTTCTACTGCCTTCTTTAAGTTTGAAGAACTTATTCCTATCAACATCCTCATAACCGTTCACTATTTTAAATACTTCTATTTGGTCTCCTCTTAGTCTCCTGGTCTCTAGTGTTGTCAAACCACATTGTAATAAGCGACTTTCGTAACTAAGGTCTCTCGATTCTGGAATCATTTTTGTTGCTCTTCGTTGTATTCTTTCTAGCTTGTCTATGTCCTTTTTACGATACGGCCTCCATGCTTGAATACAATATTCCAAATGTGAGTACTTTGCTAGATATGTAATCTTCTATATCATTTATATATATTTAAAACAGTATAGGGCCTAATACTGATCCCTGTGGTACCCCACTCAACACCGATTTCCAGTTTGAAATCTCACCGTCTACTATTACTCTCTGTCTTCTGTGTGTAAGCCACTTTTCTATCCAGTTGATTACATCATTACCCATACCATGGGCTTTTAGTTTAAGTATCAATCTTTGGTGTGGCACTTTATCGAAAGCTTTCTGAAAATCTAAGTAGACAACATCCACTGGTGACCCGTCATCTACCCACTTTGTAATTTCTTCAAAAAAACACAAGAGATTGGTTAGACATGACCTTGCTTTTAGGAACCCATGTTGAGATGTATTTATTAATTTATGTTTTACAAGGAATTCCACCATGTGGTCTCTAATTAATGTTTCGAGTAATTTACATACAACTGATGTTAAACTCACTGGTCTGCAATTTTCTGGCTTGTTCCTCGATACCTTCTTAAATAGTGGTGTAATGTTTGTTTCTTTCCATTCTGAAGGAACTATTCCTTCTTCTAGTGACAAGTTAAACAATTTGCAAGTGGTGTACTAATTTGCTCAACAGTTTCCTTAAGCAGTTTTGGTGGTATCCCATCAACTCCAGGTGATTTATTATCTTTCATCTTCTTAATTTTGTTTGCTATCATTACAGTAGTTACAAATAACTGCCCTAAATGTTCTGATTCATTTCCCTCAAATTTAGTAAATGGAACTGGAAGTGAGCTGATATCTTCTGTGGTAAATACTGAGCTGAAATACTCATTCAGGACCTCTGCCATTTGAAACCCCTTGAAATTGTGTTTCCCCTGTTGTTTTCCAGTGGTCCGACCTTATCTCGAACGTTCTGTTTACTCCTTACATAAGCATAGAAACTCTTGCTGTAATTTTTTATATTACCTGCCAATTTTTTTTCAAAGGTTCTTTTACATTTTCTAATTTCAGTTGTAGCTAGGTTAAGTGCCTCTTTGTAATTTGCATAGTCTTCATCCTTTCTGGTACGCCTATAAACCCTCCACATAGTTTGCTTAAACACTATTTTTCTAATAGCTTCTTTTGACAAGTGTTTCTTTCTAGAACGTTTTCCTTGTTTTTCAAGGGAACAAATTTATCGATGATACTCTCAATTTCATATTTTAGAATATTCCAACATTCAATTGCAGTCTTATTCATCAGCATGTTATTCCAATCTAGCTTTGCTAAGTATTTTCTCATATATTTATAGTTTCCTTTGTGGAAGTTTCTCCTATACGTTTTTTATTTTTACTTTCTGATTTTACGTTGATGTCAAAATGTATTTGATTGTGGTCACTGTTACCCAATGGTTCATGTATTTTTACATTGTCCACTAATTCTTTTTGTGATGATAAAACTATATCTAATACATTTTCTCCCCTGGTTGGTTCTAGCACATGCTGAGTAAGGAAGCTTTCCTGATTTAAAAATAAAAATTGTTGGTCATCACCCCCTGTACTCTCTAGAGATTTCCATTGTATGTGTCCATGGTTAAAATCTCCCATTATGATATCTAGATCATCCTGTAAACTTTGTTTATCTGAATCATTAGTAACCTTTCTGAATACTTTTGTGTCATCTGCAAATTTGAATACTTTGCTAGATATGTCATCTTCCAAATCATTTATATATATATTAAAAATAGTATAGGGCCTAATACTGATCCCTGTGGTACCCCATTCAAAACCGATTTCCAGTTTGAAATCTCACCGTCTACTATTACTCTCTGTCTTCTGTGTGTAAGCCACTTTTCTATCCAGTTGATTACATCATTACCCATACCATTTTCCGGCTACTTGGACTTGGTGCAGCGACTTGAATTTGGTGTAGATAATTTACAGAAAAACGCGGTATATCAAATAGAATAAGTATTACTATTGAATATATATTATACACAAACGTATTGTAGACATATATTAGGAAACAGTTGTTGTTAATTATTAGTCAGAGGGAGTATTTTAGAGTAAGTTAGTTTCGGATTCTGTCGGGGAATTCAGCGAGCGATAATAGGGTTGTTTACTATTCGAAAATTGAGATAGCATAGTGAATAGTTTACATTGGCTAATATATATATATAAGATACAGTGATCTATTTACTTAAATTACATACATAAGGTAATATCTGACATAGTGGTAGTAAACGTTTTCGATAAAAAGGAATTATCAGCAGGATTTTAGCGTAAATTAGTACACACTGACTTCGTTGTTTTGTTACACAGTGTTCTCCGTATTCGCTAGGTGGCAGGTTTTTTGTTTCTCATGCGAGGTTAATAGAAGACACAGTTAGCAAGTATATTAGACTAAAGTGTTCTTTTGATCACAAAAACAGCCTTATTCAAGGCTAACGTAGCAAACTAATTAAAATTAAATTGTATGATGGCGCCGTGCAAACGGCAGTTAAAGGCCACAAGGCATTTAATTTGTGGCAGTTGCAGCAACTGGGTGGACTTCGTTAAGTCTGGGTGCGATAAGTCCTGGGCTGAGGTCCAGGCAGATAGTTTTAGTTTTGAGTGTAGGGGATGTACGAAGATGAAGGAACTAGAGGTGGAGTTGGAAGAGCTGAGGCTGCTCGTTGTGGCAATGGTGGGAAGGGAACAGGGTGGTTGTGCCAGTAGTTCCGGTGGGGGAACAGTAGATGATAAAGTGGGGAAAGACACAAGAGATGCTAGGGAGAGCTCACCGCAGCCTGGGAGGAAGCTGAGGGGAGGGAAGGTGACAGGTCGTAGGGAGACAGGACGTAAGGAGACGGGAAAGAAAGGAACGGGAGGGAAGACAACAGGAGCGAAGGAGAGGGGAGTAGGGGAGACAGGAGGGAAGGAGAAGGGAGTGGGGGAGACAGGAGGGAAGGAGACGGGAGTGGGGGAGACAGGAGGGAAGGAGAAGGGAGTGGGGGAGACGGGAGGGAAAACAACCGGAGAGAAGGAGAGGGAAGTGGGGGAGACGGGAGGGAAAACAACCGGAGTGAGGGAGAGGGAAGTGGGAGAGACAAGAGCAAAGGAGTGGGAAGTGGGGGAGACAGGAGCGAAGGAGACAGGAGGGAAGAGGTCAGGACAGAATGTGATGGAGGGGATCGAACGGAAGAGTTATTCTGCAGCAGTGATAGAGGGGGTGAGGAAGAGAGCGAGGGTGTTTGTGGGGGATTCGATAGTTAGGAAGACCGACAGAGTCTTAAACAAGGGAGATGATGTGGTGGTCTGCTTGCCTGGAGCCAAAATAGAGGCGATAACTCAGAGGGTAAAAAACATCGTAGGCTCTGGAAAGGGTGGATCTGTTTTAGTACACGTAGGGACAAATAACGTAGAGAGGGAGGGTACAACTGCCATAGTTAGGAAATATAGGCAGTTGGTCAGAACACTAAAACAGACGCGGGTTGAGCAGGTAATACTGTCAGCGATTTTACCTGTAATGGGCAGGAGGGGTCACAAATATCGAAATTGTCGGGGGATGGCAATTAACATGTTAGTCCAGAAGTTATGTATGGAAGAGGAAGTTGGATTTGTGGATTTATGGGGAAGTTTTGTTGGGAGGGCTGATATGTACATGAAGGATGGGCTTCATTTAAGTGGTAAGGGGGCGGCAGTATTCGCGGACAAACTTTCAGCAGCGGTAGATAGTGACTTGGGTACAATGACAAATATTTTTGGAAGTAAACATTCTTTAAACTAGAAGTGCAGGGGGGTTACCTAGAGGTGTCTCAAGCAGAACAAGAGGCCACTAGCACAGATAAACCAATATCAAATCATCCGAAAAACATCACTGAAAAAGGTTATAGATGCGTATGTTTAAATGCAAGGAGCATAGTAAATAAGAAAAACGAATTAAACATTATGGTAGAAGATATTGACCCTCACATAATTGGTATAACTGAATCATGGGCCAACATAGATATAACAGATGCTGAATTAGGACTGACAGGATATGTAATGTTTAGGAAAGATCGAATAGGAAGAAGGGGCGGGGGAGTTATTTTATATGTTAAAGAATCTATTCAGGCTTATGAAATAAAACTAGAAAGGGAAGCAGATTGCGATGAAGCTGTTTGGTGCAAAATTGTTTCAGGAAATTCAAAATTAACTATTGGATTAGTTTACCGAAGTCCAAACATAAACGAAGAGGACAACACAAAAATAATAAACGCTATAAAGGAAGTTAGTAAAGGGGAATGTATCATAATGGGAGATTTTAACCATGGACACATACAATGGAATTCTCTAGAGAGCACAGGGATTGAGGACCAACAATTTCTATTTTTAATCCAGGATAGCTTTCTTACTCAGCACGTACTAGAACCAACCAGGGGAGAAAATGTATTAGATATAGTTTTGTCATCACAAAAAGAATTAGTGGACAATGTAAAAATATTTGAACCATTGGGTAATAGTGACCATAATCAAATACATTTTGACATCAATGTAAAATCAGAAAGTAAAAATAAGAAAACGTACAAGAGAAACTTCCACAAAGGTAACTACAAAGATATGAGAAAATACTTAGCAAAGCTAGATTGGAATAACATGCTGATGAATAAGACCGCAATTGAATGTTGGAATATTCTAAAATATGAAATTGAGAGTATCATCGATAAATTTGTTCCCTTCCAAAAACAAGGAAAACGGTGTAGAAAGAAACACTTGTCAAAAGAGGCTATTAGAAAAATAATGCTAAAGCAAACTATGTGGAGGGTTTATAGGCGTACCAGAAAGGACGAAGACTATGCAAAATACAAAGAGGCACTTAATGCAGCTACAACTGAAATCAGACAATCTAAAAGAAGCTATGAGCAAAAACTAGCATGTAACATAAAAAATGACAGCAAGAGTTTCTATGCATATGTCAGGAGTAAACAAAACGTACAAGACAAGGTTGGACCTCTAGAAGACAGTGCTGGAAATATAATATCACAGGGGTTTTTAATGGCGGAAGACCTAAATGGTTACTTCAGTTCAGTGTTTACCAAAGAAGATATTAGTTCATTACCAGTTGCTGATGCTAAATTTCAGGGGGCTAAATCTGACTATTTAGGTCCGTTAGTTGTAACTCCAGAATTGGTAGCTAAGAAAATAAAGGCAATGAAGGATAACAAATCACCGGGAGTGGATGGGATTCCTCCAAAATTACTAATGGAAACAGTAGAACAAATCAGTATACCACTTGCAAGAGTATTCAACTTGTCATTAAAAGAGGGAGTTGTTCCGTTTGAATGGAAAGAAGCAAACATCATACCATTATTTAAAAAGGGTTCGAGAAATAAGTCAGAGAATTACAGACCAGTGAGTTTAACGTCAGTGATTTGTAAATTATTAGAAAGGTTAATTAAAGACCATATGGTGGACTTTCTCGTTAAGCATAAATTATTAAATTCATCTCAACATGGATTCCTTAAAGCGAGGTCATGCTTAACAAATATGTTATGTTTTTTGGAAGAAATCACTAAGTGCATAGACGTGGGATCGCCAGTAGATATTATCTACTTAGATTTTCAGAAAGCTTTTGACAAAGTGCCACATCAAAGATTACTACTGAAATTAAAAGCCCATGGTATCGGGGATAGCATAACTGACTGGATAGAACAATGGCTGACTGACAGAAGACAACGAGTTGTAGTAGATGGAGAAGTTTCAAATTGGAAATCGGTTTTGAGTGGGGTACCTCAAGGATCAGTATTAGGACCTATATTATTCTTAATTTATATCAATGACTTGGACGACAGTATAACAAGTAACGTACTGAAATTTGCGGATGACACAAAACTGTTTAGAAAGGTTAATACTGATGGTGATAAACAACATTTACAAAACGATCTAGACAGATTAGTGAAATGGTCTGAGAAATGGCAGATGTTGTTCAATTTGGGGAAATGTAAATGCATACATACAGGACATAGGAACTTAAATGTAAACTATAGAATGGGAGATACTGTTCTGGGTACTACTGTAAAAGAAAAGGACTTAGGAGTAACAATAAGCGCTGATATGAAAGTTTCAGAGCAGTGTGGTATTGCAGCTTCAAAGGGTAATCAAATTCTTGGATTGATTAGAAGAAACATAACATACAAGGGAAAAAAGTTAATTATACCTCTTTATAAAGCAATAGTTAGACCTCATTTAGAATACTGTATACAAGCATGGAGACCATATCGTAAGAAGGATATAGATACGCTTGAACGCATACAAAGGAGAGCAACTAAAATGATTCCAGAACTGAGAGACCTTAGTTATGAAGAACGCCTGAAAGAATGTGGTTTAACAACTCTAGAGACAAGGAGGTTAAGAGGAGATCAGATTGAAGTTTTTAAGATATTGAATGGGTATGAAAATATTGATAGAAATATGTTTTTCTCACTCAAGAAGGATAGCAGAACTAGAGGACATGAGGTAAAATTAGTAAAGGATCAATGTAGATTGGACATCAGGAAGCACTCGTTCTCACAGAGGACAATAAATGAATGGAACAAATTGTCAACAGATTGTGTAACTGCTAGCAGCGTGAATATGTTTAAAAACAAGGTTGACACATATCTCAGGAGGGCGGGCTATAAGTAGATGAACATTGTTGGACTCTCGATAAGCCAATGGCTTCCTTGTCCACTCGCCATCTGGGCCTTTGGCTTGGATGGCAAATCTTGTTAAAACCATGGGCTTTTAGTTTAAGTATCAATCTTTGGTGTGGCACTTTATCGAAAGCTTTCTGAAAATCTAAGTAGACAACATCCACTGGTGACCCGTCATCTACCCACTTTGTAATTTCTTCAAAAAAACACAAGAGATTGGTTAGACATGACCTTGCTTTTAGGAACCCATGTTGAGATGTATTTATTAATTTATGTTTTACAAGGAATTCCACCATGTGGTCTCTAATTAATGTTTCGAGTAATTTACATACAACTGATGTTAAACTCACTGTTCTGCAATTTTCTGGCTTGTTCCTCGATACCTTCTTAAATAGTGGTGTAATGTTTGTTTCTTTCCATTCTGAAGGAACTATTCCTTCTTCTAGTGACAAGTTAAACAATTTGCAAGTGGTGTACTAATTTGCTCAACAGTTTCCTTAAGCAGTTTTGGTGGTATACCATCAACTCCAGGTGATTTATTATCTTTCATCTTCTTAATTTTGTTTGCTATCATTACAGTAGTTACAAATAACTGCCCTAAATGTTCTGATTCATTTCCCTCAAATTTAGTAAATGGAACTGGAAGTGAGCTGATATCTTCTGTGGTAAATACTGAGCTGAAATACTCATTCAGGACCTCTGCCATTTGAAACCCCTTGAAATTGTGTTTCCCCTGTTGTTTTCCAGTGGTCCGACCTTATCTCGAACGTTCTGTTTACTCCTTACATAAGCATAGAAACTCTTGCTGTAATTTTTTATATTACCTGCCAATTTTTTTTCAAAGGTTCTTTTACATTTTCTAATTTCAGTTGTAGCTAGGTTAAGTGCCTCTTTGTAATTTGCATAGTCTTCATCCTTTCTGGTACGCCTATAAACCCTCCACATAGTTTGCTTAAACACTATTTTTCTAATAGCTTCTTTTGACAAGTGTTTCTTTCTAGAACGTTTTCCTTGTTTTTCAAGGGAACAAATTTATCGATGATACTCTCAATTTCATATTTTAGAATATTCCAACATTCAATTGCAGTCTTATTCATCAGCATGTTATTCCAATCTAGCTTTGCTAAGTATTTTCTCATATATTTATAGTTTCCTTTGTGGAAGTTTCTCCTATACGTTTTTTATTTTTACTTTCTGATTTTACGTTGATGTCAAAATGTATTTGATTGTGGTCACTGTTACCCAATGGTTCATGTATTTTTACATTGTCCACTAATTCTTTTTGTGATGATAAAACTATATCTAATACATTTTCTCCCCTGGTTGGTTCTAGCACATGCTGAGTAAGGAAGCTTTCCTGATTTAAAAATAAAAATTGTTGGTCATCACCCCCTGTACTCTCTAGAGATTTCCATTGTATGTGTCCATGGTTAAAATCTCCCATTATGATATCTAGATCATCCTGTACACTTTGTTTATCTGAATCATTAGTAACCTTTCTGAATACTTTTGTGTCATCTGCAAATTTGAATACTTTGCTAGATATGTCATCTTCCAAATCATTTATATATATATTAAAAATAGTATAGGGCCTAATACTGATCCCTGTGGTACCCCATTCAAAACCGATTTCCAGTTTGAAATCTCACCGTCTACTATTACTCTCTGTCTTCTGTGTGTAAGCCACTTTTCTATCCAGTTGATTACATCATTACCCATACCATGGGCTTTTAGTTTAAGTATCAATCTTTGGTGTGGCACTTTATCGAAAGCTTTCTGAAAATCTAAGTAGACAACATCCACTGGTGACCCGTCATCTACCCACTTTGTAATTTCTTCAAAAAAACACAAGAGATTGGTTAGACATGACCTTGCTTTTAGGAACCCATGTTGAGATGTATTTATTAATTTATGTTTTACAAGGAATTCCACCATGTGGTCTCTAATTAATGTTTCGAGTAATTTACATACAACTGATGTTAAACTCACTGGTCTGCAATTTGCTGGCTTGTTCCTCGATACCTTCTTAAATAGTGGTGTAATGTTTGCTTCTTTCCATTCTGAAGGAACTATTCCTTCTTCTAGTGACAAGTTAAACAATTTGCAAGTGGTGTACTAATTTGCTCAACAGTTTCCTTAAGCAGTTTTGGTGGTATCCCATCAACTCCAGGTGATTTATTATCTTTCATCTTCTTAATTTTGTTTGCTATCATTACAGGAGTTACAAATAACTGCCCTAAATGTTCTGATTCATTTCCCTCAAATTTAGTAAATGGAACTGGAAGTGAGCTGATATCTTCTGTGGTAAATACTGAGCTGAAATACTCATTCAGGACCTCTGCCATTTGAAACCCCTCTGAAATTATGTTTCCCCTGTTGTTTTCCAGTGGTCCGACCTTATCTCGAACGTTCTGTTTACTCCTTACATAAGCATAGAAACTCTTGCTGTAATTTTTTATATTACCTGCCAATTTTTTTTCAAAGGTTCTTTTACATTTTCTAATTTCAGTTGTAGCTAGGTTAAGTGCCTCTTTGTAATTTGCATAGTCTTCATCCTTTCTGGTACGCCTATAAACCCTCCACATAGTTTGCTTAAACACTATTTTTCTAATAGCTTCTTTTGACAAGTGTTTCTTTCTAGAACGTTTTCCTTGTTTTTCAAGGGAACAAATTTATCGATGATACTCTCAATTTCATATTTTAGAATATTCCAACATTCAATTGCAGTCTTATTCATCAGCATGTTATTCCAATCTAGCTTTGCTAAGTATTTTCTCATATATTTATAGTTTCCTTTGTGGAAGTTTCTCCATTACGTTTTTTATTTTTACTTTCTGATTTTACGTTGATGTCAAAATGTATTTGATTGTGGTCACTGTTACCCAATGGTTCATGTATTTTTACATTGTCCACTAATTCTTTTTGTGATGATAAAACTATATCTAATACATTTTCTCCCCTGGTTGGTTCTAGCACATGCTGAGTAAGGAAGCTTTCCTGATTTAAAAATAAAAATTGTTGGTCATCACCCCCTGTACTCTCTAGAGATTTCCATTGTATGTGTCCATGGTTAAAATCTCCCATTATGATATCTAGATCATCCTGTAAACTTTGTTTATCTGTATCATTAGTAACCTTTCTGAATACTTTTGTGTCATCTGCAAATTTGAATACTTTGCTAGATATGTCATCTTCCAAATCATTTATATATATATTAAAAATAGTATAGGGCCTAATACTGATCCCTGTGGTACCCCATTCAAAACCGATTTCCAGTTTGAAATCTCACCATCTACTATTACTCTCTGTGTTCTGTGTGTAAGCCACTTTTCTATCCAGTTGATTACATCATTACCCATACCATGGGCTTTTAGTTTAAGTATCAATCTTTGGTGTGGCACTTTATCGAAAGCTTTCTGAAAATCTAAGTAGACAACATCCACTGGTGACCCGTCATCTACCCACTTTGTAATTTCTTCAAAAAAACACAAGAGATTGGTTAGACATGACCTTGCTTTTAGGAACCCATGTTGAGAAGTATTTATTAATTTATGTTTTACAAGGAATTCCACCATGTGGTCTCTAATTAATGTTTCGAGTAATTTGCGTACAACTGATGTTAAACTCACTGGTCTGTAATTTTCTAGCTTGTTCCTCGATCCCTTCTTAAATAGCGGCGTAATGTTTGCCTCTTTCCATTCTGAAGGAACTATTCCTTCTTCTAGTGACAAGTTAAACAATTTTGCAAGTGGTGTATTAATTTGCTCAACAATTTCCTTAAGCAGTTTTGGTGGTATCCCATCAACTCCAGGTGATTTATTATCTTTCATCTTCTTAATTTTCTTTGATATAATTTCAGGAGTTACAAATAACTGCCCTAAATGTTCTGATTTATTGCCCTCAAATTTAGTAAATGCAACTGGAAGTGAGCTGATATCTTCTGTGGTAAAAACTGAGCTGAAATACTCATTCAGGACCTCTGCCATTTGAAACCCATCTGAAATTATGTTTCCCCTGTTGTTTTCCAGTGGTCCGACCTTATCGCTAACTTTCTGTTTACTCCTTACATAAGAATATAAACTCTTGCTGTCATTTTTTATATTATCTGCCAATTTTTTTTCAAAGGTTCTTTTAGATTTTCTAATTTCAGTTGCAGCTAGGTTAAGTGCCTCTTTGTAATTTGTATAGTCTTCATCCTTTATGGTATGCCTATAAACCCTCCACATAGTTTGCTTAAACACTATTTTTCTAGTAGCCTCTTTTGACAAGTGTTTCTTTCTAGACCGTTTTCCTTGTTTTTTTCAAGGGAACAAATTTATTGATGATACTCTCAATATCATATTTAAAAATATTCCAACATTCAATTGCAGTCTTATTCATCAGCATGTTATTCCAATCTAGCTTTGCTAAGTATTTTCTCATATCTTTATAGTTACCTTTGTGGAAGTTTCTCCTATACGTTTTTTTAGTTTTACTTTCTGATTTTACATTGATGTCAAAATGTATTTGATTGTGGTCACTGTTACCCAATGGTTCATGTATTTTTACATTGTCCACTAATTCTTGTTGTGATGATAAAACTATATCTAATACATTTTCTCCCCTGGTTGGTTCTAGCACGTGCTGAGTAAGGAAGCTCTCCTGAATTAAAAATAGAAATTGTTGGTCCTCACCCCCTGTACTCTCTAGAAATTTCCATTGTATGTGTCCATGGTTAAAATCTCCCATTATGATACATTCCCCTTTACTAACTTCCTTTATAGCATTTTGTATTTTTGTGTTATCCTTTTCGTTTATGTTTGGACTTCGGTAAACTAATCCAATAGTTAATTTTGAATTTCCTGAAACTATTTTGCACCAAACAGCTTCATTGTAATCTGCTTCGCTTTCTAATTTTATTTCATAAGCCTGAATAGATTCTTTAACATATAAAATAACTCCCCCTCCCCTTCTTCCTATTCGATCTCTCCTAACTCCCAAACATTACGTATCCTGTCAATCCTAATTCAGCATCTGTTATGTCTGTGTTGGCCCATGATTCGGTAATACCAATTATGTGAGGGTCAATATCTTCTACCATAATGTTTAATTCGTTTTTCTTATTTACTATGCTCCTAGCATTTAAACACATGCATCTTTAACCTGCTTCAGACATGTTTTTCGGACATTCTGTTATTGGTTTATCTGTACTAGTGGCCTCTTGTCCTGCTTGAGGCATCTCTAAGTAACCCCCCTGCGCTTCTAGTTTAAATAGTGTTTACTACCAAAAATATTTGATATGCTACCCATGCCACTGTCTACTGCTGCTGAGGGTCCATCCGCAAATACTGCTGCCCCCTTTCCACTTAGATGAAGCCCGTCCTTCATGTACATATCCGTCCTTCCAACAAACCTTCCTGCAACAGGTTTTAACTTGTTCATAAAAGAGGAAGTGCCTATATATCATATTTAATGGAAATAATCAAATGTTACACCCTTCTTTAAAAATGGTTCGAGAAACAAGTCAGAACATTACAGATCAGTGAGTTTAATGTGATTAGTTTGTAAGTTATTTTAATCAGTCAGGGTATTTAACAGGAAATACATTTTAATGTTTTAGTTAAATGGTTATGAAGGTATTAATAAAATAGTTCTATCTGTTGATTGAAATATTTTCTTCAAAACTAACTATTATGAAAAAGTACAGGGTATAAGATAGCCTTAGTAAACAGTGTAGACTGTGTATAAGAAAGTGCTCATTCTTACAACTGATTATGTAATTGCAATTAAGCAGCATGAATATGTTTAAAAATATGTAATTAAGATATCTATCTAGGGTTTGCCATGTCTTGATAAAATAGTGAGGACTCTTGATAATCAATGGCTTCCTTGTCCATTTGTCATACAGCCCTTGTTGTTAATTTGATGGCAATCTTGTTCAATCTATCAGATAGGCACGATCCTATGAGATGGAGCCCGCCCCACTGGACTTCCTCATGCATGATCTCTTGCTCTGTCCTTTCAGAGACTGTCAAATGTGAAGGAATGCAGTTATACAGGAGCCATTGATATGCTACAGAGGCTCAGGTATGTGAATTACCCTTGTAGGTAGGTATCTACTGTGCTTCTGGCACTTGTATAGGCAGAAGAACACAACTTACAATTGGAAATGTACACACTAGTGGACATATACACAGAAGTGCAAATGTACATACAAGTTTGAATGTATACACAAGTGCAAATGTGCACACACAAGTGCAAATGTGTACATACAAGTGGAAATGTGCATGCAAGTGCAAATGTGTGCACACAAGCAAGTGTACAAACAAGTACAAACACACAAGTGTTCACACAAGTACAAATGTACACACAAGTGTACACACAAGTGCAAGTGTACACACAAGTGCAAATATACATACAAATATAAGTGTACACACAAGTATACATACAAGTGCAAATATGCACATAAGTACAAATGTACACACAAGTGCAAGTGTACACACAAGTACAAATATACACACAAGTGTATACATATGTAGACATGTACAAAAAAATTACCATGTACACACAACTGCAAATGTATGCACAAGGGCAAATGTACAAAAAAATGACCATGTACACACAACTGCAAATGTATGCACAAGGGCAAATGTACACACAAGTGCAAGTGTACACACAAGTATACATACACATGCAAATGTGCGTACAAGTGCAAGTGTACAAGCAAGTACAAGTGTACACACAAGTATACATGCAAATGTGCGTACAAGTGCAAGTGTACACACAAGTACAAGTGTACACACAAGTATACATACACATGCAAATGTGCACACAAGTACAAGTGCAAGTGTACACACAAGTACAAATGTACACACAAGGCCAGATGTACACATTAGTGCAAATGTACACACAAATATGCACTCAAGTACAAACAAACGCATCTGTACACACAAGTGCAAATGTATGTATAAGTGCAAATGTATGCGCAAGTGCAAATGTTATCTGCACAAATGATAGAAAGAACAATACAAATGTAGCATCGAAAAATGTTTTTAGCAATATCAATGGAGAGAACATTTTGAAACAGTAAAATGAGAGTGTTAAACCAATGAAAGTCGTTGTATAGTTCCTAGTTAATATTTTCTGTAGAACTTTCCACTGGCCTGATTGAATGTGCAGTTGAAATGCATTACTGTGTCGTGTTTGTAAATTATACAGCTCTTGATTGTTTCAGCATCAGGGAAAGATACAATCCCTTTTGCTTAGTCAAAGGGGGTCATAGTGATATGAGAGTGACGTGTGTTGTTTCAGTACGTCGTTCTGCCCAGCAGAGAAACTTCAACAGATTCACCAAACATTCCATGAGATCAACAAGGTCATGGCTTTCACATTCGTTTTATCACATACTTTCCCGTCACTTTCCCACTACTGGCGTTTCATAAAATGGGTTTCCACCACCTGTCTTTAATATTGTCTCTCTCCTTAAATTTCCCTAGTAAAAAGTTGGCTTCTACCATCATTGCATATGTTAATGTTGCTTCTGCCATACCTTTATTAGTGTTTAAAATATTCAATGAATAACGTGCCGCCAGCTCTGTCTATCTCCATTGTTTGGGCAGATTCTTCCTCGCCACTGTTCAGTAGATGATTGACAGGGAACAATTAGTTCAGCATTGCTTCTATTCTTGGTTGTTTTGATGAGGTGGTGACAGAAGTTATGTGGTCTAATTTTAGTTTTTTACCAGTCCTTATTGAAAAACAACATTTTATGAAAGTAGGTCTTTTGTTATTCTACTTTATGACCTGTTTACTTCTTACGCTTTATTTATGTTTAAATGTACATATATCACTTTAAGACCTGTTTACCTCTCACGTTTTATTTATTTTCACATGTACACACATATATATATATATATATATATATATATATATATATATATATATATATATGTATGTATCATAGAAGCAACCTGATTTATGCAGTTTTCACATAATGTGTTTACATTTTATTTAGGTTCTAATCTGCCCCACTTTGCTCTATCGGGCAACTGTAGATGATAAGCAATTGTTCATGGTTTCCCTATCAAAAGATGACATTGAGCCAGGTCATTTGGTGAGCATTTGCTGGGATGTTGCAAGTAGCGCACGGCACAAGAAACGATCTTCATTCATTCTAAAAATGTAGCTAAGCCACCTCGATCTGTGCATTTTCACGGCTTCCGCACTGTCAAATGATAGAGATGATGTCTGTTTGTGGGCCGAATGGCCAGACATCCAGGCATTGAACTGACTCTGTTAAGCATTCTCTGAGTGGTCTCGTCAAAGTATACATTTACATTTATTTACATGTCTTAACTTTACACTATGGTTACAGTTACTGTGTACATTTCAGGCTGTGCACACACAGTTGAAGCGAGAACATCGCTGGTGCATGGACGACCTGTTCCCTGTCTTCATGTACATTGTTGTCCGAGCTCGCATCCAACACCTCGGGGCTGAGATCCACTTCATCGATGACCTCATGGAGCCGCATCTAGAACACGGCGAACTCGGCCTCATGTTTACAACGCTCAAAGTGAGTCCACATGATCATGTGTTTGTGGCAGTGTCACGTTGTGTGAAAACTGATGCTGAAAATGGGTTCACATAGTCACATCAGTCGTGGTCACATTGTGTGAACAGATGCTGGAAATGTGTTCACATAGTCACATCAGTCATGGTCACATTGTGTGAACTGATGCTGGAAATGTGTTTACATAATCACATCAGTTATGGTCACATTGTGTGAACTGATGCTGGAAATGTGTTCACATACTTACATCAGTTGTGGTCACATTGTGTGAACTGATGTTGGAAATTTATTCACATAATCACATCAGTTATGGTCACATTGTGTGAACTGATGCTAGAAATGTGTTCACATACTTACTTACATCAGTTGTGGTCACATTGTGTGAACTGATGCTGGAAATGTGTTCACATAATCACAAGGTTCTTACATTAAGGTCCCTCCTGAATTCATTTCACCCAACAAATTTATGTATTTAGTATTGACTACAGCATGCTAGTTCATTTGTATAAATTTTTTACTTAGTTTCAGTGAAATCATTGGACAAACTGTCACATCATTTTTGGCTGGGTCTGGTCAAATTTCAGTGATAAAAAGAACAAAAGTGGTCCTATGTACTATGACATAAGGCTATTCATGCTTTTGCAAGTTTAACAAAGTGTAACAAGGTTGCCATCCCAAACAATAAGTTCCTGATGGCAAGTGGACAAGGAAGCCATTGGTTTATCGAGAGTCCAACAATTTTCTCATCTATGTGTAGCCCGCCCTTATCAAATAGTTACCCGATCAAAGATTAATTCTTTCACTGATTGTCACAGAAGTAGGCACTCTTCTATTAAACCAACTGCACATATTACTTAAACTATTAACACACTACAAATTTTAACATCAGCAACCAAATTCATGACTTAACGGATTTTTAATCATTATCTGAATGAATTGGACACTGCCACTGCCTCATCAGTGGTGATGTTAGCCAGGGTTCATCATACTCTACTTCCCCTCAATGCATGGTTTCCTCTGTCATGATGGTGCCCAGACTCCATGTTCTCGATCTCAGTGTAAGTCTGTCAATGTTTACTGGCCAGGCACTGGTTTCAAGAAGCGTTCGTTCGTACATACCTTTATGCGAAGGTCCTTGTATGTAAATCAATTCACAAAAGCTTTGCAGTGTGTAGTTACATATGTTTCGCAATGCTCTTCATATTTTCTACAATTTTTCCGAGTTACGTAATCTTTGTCAAACATCCATATTAGTTCCTTCATACGATACCAATCATTCGGTATCAGTAGAACAATTTCATGTATTTGTCCCTTAAGTTGTCTTTCTTGTTTCAGGCCTGTTACTTTCAGATTCAGCACGAGAAGGTCACATAACAAAGGAGTTGTATGAAAGTGACAGTAATCAAAGCCTCCATGGCAGATTACCGAGTCAAGAGGATCCAAATCAACATGCTTTAGATCCACGTAGAAGCATCATAGAAATGTTCAATCTAAGACGTAACATGTGAAAGGCCCAAATACTGAATCAAAGGGGTTGACAACAGATCAGGAGACACATGTAATAGTTGATCAATAGTTGATCACCGGCTTAGTGTGATCAAGACGATAATTTAGTATGTAGGTAAATTATTATATGTTTGGAATGATTCCAGGAATGTTAGATAATTGCATCATGTGTGTTTACGGTAACAAAATCTATCAACAGGGTTCTATGAATTTACAGCAGCTCTGTTGACGTTTACTGGTATGTAGTCTTATACGTAACAGCAGGGCTTTTACTCTGTGTCCCTGCATGGTAAATTTCATATACATGTCATTATAATAATTTTGCATGTTGACAATGCTCATGCTTTGCTTCTTGGCACTTGTATAATGGTATTCAGGGTGATATGAATCATTTTATTTTACAGATGACACTGCTACAATCACAGATGAAAATTTTACAAATTAGGATATCTGTAATTATGTGAAAATCAACTGTTGTATTCATTCTATAAGTGTCGTGGTGGGTGGTCTGTGATAAAAAAATGTGTCAACTTGTCTTGGTTCCATCAGTGATTCCTTCAATGCACAACAGGTGGCAGCAGATCAATGATTCTTTCAATGATCAACACGTGGCAACAGGTCAATGATTCCTTCAATGATCAACAGGTGGCAGCAGTAGCATCTTGATATTAGTCCCAATAATTAGTCACATCAATCAGTCACATGGTTAAGGTAGCTGGGGTGGTTATTATATGCATGTCTTGAATTGCGTTGTTTCAGTTACAAGATTTTAAAAACATTTTTGTAAATGTGAAAAAATAGCCACAAAATGCCAAATTATATCATTTTGAGAAAATTTCCAAAGAAATAAATGACACGCATGTAACATGTAAGTGTGACAGTGTCACTGGTAACTTTGAGGACAATTTTGGTTAACCTAAACCGATTACATCTGCTACACCATGAATAAATTAAACAAAAGAATGACAGCCCAAAGTGGCAGTGTATTTTTGACACAAACCCTTCACCTATCATAGTTAATGTAATGTTGCCTACATCAGCTACATGTGAGGCGCATTCATACGCCAAACTGCAGTATTGTAAGTGTAGTTTATAAAAAAAAAATTATGAGGTAATGTTTCCTGATTGTTAACAGAAATGTCAATAGATACGTGTATCAAGCTTGAAATGTGACAATTTTCACTGCCGTTTTACGTATTGTTGACAAAACATAACGGCCATTTCTAATATTGACATGTCCCCTTAATGTGTCGTCATCTACGATATCAGGTTACGCCAGTCAGCTGACAAACGTGGCAGGGCGTGTTTACGATCATTTTGACTGGCCCGTTATCTGGCGTCACCAGGTCACATCTACATGCCATTTCCGTTATAGCTTCAAAGGCACAATAAACTACATTATCAGTGATATTTGCTGGTTTAAGGACATAATTTAGTTGGGTAGATATAATACTGATGTGTACTGGAGTCACGGTGAACAAATAAAGCTGGTTTGAAGATAGACGCACACGTGGTTGTTACTATGGAAACATCGTCAGCATTTCTAAGTCGGGGTTTCCAAAAGAACTGTTTTTTAAAGGATGGATTGGCGAAATACGACGTTAGTGCCAGGTGATTATTTTTGGTGTCAACATTCAGTTCAATATTTCCTAGCATGTTGTGAGGAAAAAAATCAACTGACACGTTAGCCACCCCAGCTACCTTAATGCCCAATTATGCAATCCAAAAATATACTTCTGACTACCAGATACTTAACCAAGATGACAAACATACACCATCTGATACTCAACAAGTCTTTAGATTGTTTATTCCATGGCCAGATTTTTTTTTCACAACCCCATTTGCATGTTTTAGCCTGCTTAGTTGAACCAGGCTACTGACTGCGACATGGATTTAAATTGTACAATCTTGATTATCTCAAATTAATGCAGTCGCAACCAACACATCTGACAGCATAAAATAGTTTCCCGTAGCCCGCAATGTCCAATCTCTGGACATAACAGGCATGTAATTTACACACACATACACACACACTGTCAGCTGAGGACGACATGTGGTTGTGACAGAGTATCGACTATCTACGGAAAATATCACTGTTCATGACGAGCTCCTTCGGAGAGAAATGATTGAGTTTGTTGATAGTCCAGTTGTCCTCCTTAGACTTCGTGTACTCGCGGATAAACCTGCAAACAGAGCAGATATAATGGAGTAAACATTACCACCTTCCGGTGACAAAAACCACTTTTTCCACTGGTCCCGTTTTTTTTTCATTTTCAAAAATAAAATTCACAGTAAAATCGATTTGTGTTGCACACAAGGCCAGTCTTGACACATTTGATTTCTTTGGCCTCAAATGATTTTACATTTTTTCGCACATGCGTTTATCGTGAATGATAACGGCAGATCAGAATGGTGACTCATAAAACAACATGTTAAAATACTAAGAAAAAAACCGCTAAAAAACAAAAAAGAATTAGTGGAGGAGCGTGTTTCCTGCTTTTCCATACGCAGATATTGACACCTATTGTAAAAATACTTGAGACTTGACACTGATGTTGTCTGCAAGGATAATCAGTCGCTGGTAAGTTGATCTCCTCTAGAATACACCCACCTATAGTTACACACATAGATCAGTTCTTGTGCTGTTTCCATCTCCTGTGCGTAGTCTTCTGGGTTTTTTGAGCGAATTTCATTGAGTCCATGAAAGCCTTGGAATATGGTGGTGATCTCCACAAACCTCCTGTCTACAACACGGGCACCAGTTCCACGTCAGGTCATGCAAGCTCGTCTAAATTAACGACCAGCTGTTTTCATGGATTCAACGACACAGATTTAATCCCCGACTGGTTTTTTGCTTACTCAGCAGGTGGCGCTGTAATCAATCGATGACTACACACGTTTACCATTATAATTACTGCAAAATGGTTTTACGGACACTAATGAAAATCATAAAATAGAAATCACAAATTTTCCTCGATTTGTATGAATGTTTTGTTTATTTAGTGCCCTACACATTATGGTACATAAACAGTTTTGAATGCCACTAGATGAAAACTCCACCTTCAAATGATTTAGTACATCACAAATCAGGTTGGTTGATGTTTAGATTTGTAGTATGTGAATAGTGTAACTAATATATGCAGTCAGTTAAAAAAAAAAGCACATACTTTTGTAAAAATCATCAAAACTTTGCCGTTTTTTTTTTTTATTCTGACTGGATCCAGTTAAAAATGATTTAAAGGGAAACAAAGAGTTACTAAAACAACAATTTGCAATTACAATTAAGAATATCACATCAGTGGTCTACTCAGAAAACCTTGTTGAACACAGCATCTTAATTTCATGGGCCAATTTTAGTTGCACATGGTTAGTTCTTATTATCTCAGGTGTGTAGTCCCAAAACCATGACTTTTGTTTGATTTTGATAATTTGTCTAATGAGTTCACCAAAACTTAATAACAAATTTGCACAAACGAGCTAGAATTTGTAGTGGATACTAGCTAGGTTAATTTTTCACAAAATGAGACGAGCAAATAATTAAAGTACTGTGCAAGGACCATTAAAGAAAGGCTCTAATATATCGTTTAATTATCATAGCATAATCATATACAACCTAAGACCTGCCAGAGACCCCTAATTAGAGCTGATGGAATAATTCTACACAGAAGTGGTGTATCTATGTACAGGGTAGATTTCAATTTACAAAATTGCCATGAATAATAATTACCAGGTAATCAATGTTGCAATATCATTTACTGAAAAACTTAAATATACATGACATAGCAACTACAATGTAAGCACTTCATTAACACCCACAATCATTATCTTGATGCTGACACTGCCTAAGAGATTGGTGAGTTGGTCACAGCTGATACGGATAGCACTCGCAGTAAAACATACCTGTCTTCTCATCAAATATCATGCCAATCTCATAGATGAACCGAAAAAAGAAGTCCTTTGGGTCGACAGCTATAAAGTTGCGTTGCTTCAGGTTTAACTCCTCGTAGTTATGCCGTATCTCAGGGATGGCCTGCCAATCAGAAGAGATGCGTCACATCACTCGCATGCAGTAGGCAGGTTTGGTTTATCCGTAGCTCTTGCAGATTTTCTTAAATTTGTGTCTTATGGCCATAGGATACTTTCCTTTCAGCTATGTGCATTTTGTACAAGGCTTTTTTATTTTACAGCATATGGCCCGTCTTTATCAAATGCATGCAAATGATAGATAATCAGTTCAAAAAGATTGACTCTGCATTTTTATCCATGTGTTGTTAGTTATACAAGCTCGCGAGATCCAACCAGTATATCCCAGTCTGCACTGGCACTCATTTAAAAAAAACTTTTTTTTCTAATTGCTTTGTCAGAATGTATCATATATAAATTTCACACAGGCACAGAAGGATTTCATTTATCCATATCAAAGGCCTTAAAAACACATATTTAGACAAGCAATTACAATAAATTCACCATTCATTAAGAAATTAATTGTATGATACAGATGGGAGCGGTGGTCTAATGGTTAGAGCACCCGCCTGTTGATCGAGAGGACGGTGGTTCGATTCCACCTCCGCCGTTTCGAAGCTTGGGCAATTTCGTTCACCCCACTTTGCCCGTGCCTTTCGGAAGAGACACTAAAAGCCGTTGGTCCAAACTCCTGTGTTAGCTCAAGACTGGGCTGTTTGTAGTATAACTACTTGAGACTTGGGAAGACTGCATATAGCATTCTATGTAATAATGTCAACTCACATCATGAGCAACAAGCCCCTCCAGGTCGTCAAAGCTGCCCTTTGAGATGAGGTCGGAAACAAGACTCACAGCCTGAAACAAATGACATGCACACCGTCATCCGGAGCATATAAAGGCTACATGCAAATACATAGTCCCATCTACTAATGCATATATGTAAGCTTGAACTAAATTGCAGGGTTATTCCCGTTCTCAAACAAATACAGGCATACAATTAATTTTTTTATCTACAGACAGTATTTATTTCAGTTTTTATTTCATGATATCTTGTGGAAACCACATTGTCTGGATTATGAACCATGGAAGAAAATGATAACAAATCTCATCCCGAGGAGACTACTTTGGGTTTATTGCATCATTGCGCATGAATGGAATAGTCTTCATGGAAACATCAATATTAAATAGCTTAACAAATGTGTGTGTGCATGTGCATGCATTTAATACACGCACAACATATAGCATAAGGGGCTTTATAAATAATTTTCCATTCAAAATGTTGCCATAATGTCTATAATTGCCATTACATCGCCATGTTCCATTCCTACAGAATGAATACATGATGATATCACCGGATGTTGATGATTTGTGTTCTGTGAAATGTTTCGCACAAGGTTTGTCACTGCCTGAGAATATTTCCGTGAAACAAGTGCCAAAATGTTGTTCGTTTCTAAAGATTTAGAGTGTTCCAGAACTTTGGAAGATTTAGAGTGTTCCAGGAATTTTTTAATAATGTGCATGATCAGCTTTCCTTCCGCTGCATTGGCAATGCATGAACAGTGCCTCTAGCGAGTGAATACATTATTATCAGATGCAGATGATTTGAAAAAAGTTTGTTCATTTAAAAAGATTTTCATTTTTCATAGGCAGGGTTGTTTGATTTAAATCATTTGATTTAAATCATTGATTTAAATCATGATTTAAATCACTCAAAAAAATCATTGATTTATGATTTTTTTTTTTACTTCTGATTTTTTTTATCGCTGATTTATATGAATTTAACACAAATAATTGTTTACAAGCATCGAGATCAACAAAGTTTTGTGTGGTTTTTAATAAAAAAGCACAAAGTGCGCACACTTGTGTAGCTGTATTGACACCAGATAGTCAAATATTTTATGACATTGTGTATACCAGATTTAAAAAAAATCAAATAAAAAAAAAATCAAATAAATATAAAAAATCTGATTTAAATAAAAAAATCCGATTTTTTTTTTTTTTTTTTTTTTTTAAATCATGATTTTGTTCAACCCTGTTCATAGGGGTGGGTGGATGGGGTCAATCATATCCCCCCAAAAAATGGATTATTGGATTTGTGTATTTACAAAGCCCATAAATCTCCATTTTGTAATGTGATTTATGCACCGCATATGAATATATTTATCCATGATTCAGTTTAAAAGACATAACTTGTGTTACAGTGGTCTCTCACTATAAGGACAGCTGATGTAAGGAACGTTAGTTTAGAAGAAACAACTTTGAAATCTCCTTTCTGGCCTGTACAGTTCATCCACCGCCAACATCCGCCACACAGGCTTCAATGGCTGACCTTTCACTGGCCCAGTTCTCATCAGGCTTGATGGACAAGTATATTTGTGTGTCATCTGCATAACAGTGGTTGCGAAGATTATGTTTCTTCACTATATCACCAACTGGTTTAGTGTATATGCAGTACAGTTTCGGTCCTAACACGGATCCTTGTGGCACGCCGCAGCATAGATGTGCGTTGAACGAAGTTGCGGGGCCGACAGAGACACATTGCGTTCTGACACTAATGTAGGATCGCATCCAATCCAGGGCTTCTGCAGTCACACCTTATGTAGTGATATATATACATTTGCATTATATCTTACCGGATTATTTCCAGGGCCCTTTCAGCAAGGAAACACTCATAATTTCAAGTTTGTAAATGCAATAATATTAAATAATTTGTGACTTTTTGTATAGGATTTACAATATTTGCAAGTGTGATATTTGTATATTTATGTGATCATTTAATTTAATATCCATTTTATAGCTGAGTCTAGCCAGAGATTGGGCAATTACGCCACAAATGTAATAAATTACGATTACCATTAAAACTGCATCCTCAACTGATTTAGCCTATCACGAATCCAGTTCATTGATATCCTAACATGTAATGTGTGAATAGCTTAACTAATATCTGCAGTCAGTTTAATAAGTTTAAAAAGTGCATATTTTTTTCAAATCATCGAAACAATTGACTTTAGTCATTAGATCTGGTAGATCAGTAGAGCGGCAGATGAAGGCTCTTGGGTGGAATTGGGGCCAGGTGACGAAGCTTGCAACGGACAGGCAACATTGGCGTTCTTTGGTGTCGGCCTGTGTGATCCCGCACGAAGAGGATTAAGTAAGTAAGTATTAGATCTGGTAAGGCTTAAAATAGTGGACAACCAAACCGGTAAACATTTTATGGGGTCAAGGCTGATCATGAGCGTGACTTCCATCCTATTGCCGATCACATGACAAAGGTATGAAATTTCAATAAAGGAAAAAAATTTGTGAGTTTCAGCATTTCCATTTTCACTTCAATAAATTCTGCATGCAGAATGAAATAATTTAATAGTGTGTCTGATGATTTCACAAAAACTAGATACAGAAGTTGTACAACCAAGCTAGCAAGTCATAGTGGATACTAGGTAGGTTTGAATTTTCGCAAAATTAATTTGAAATGAGATGAGCAAAAAAATCAAATTGAGGATGCATCTTTAAAATGTATGAGTACGATTACAAGTGCAATTATTTAGAAAATTAACATAACCAATTACGATTAAGAATATAATTGATATAATGAAATAAATAAAAACCCTCATGTTAGAATTGTCACCAATGTTATCTAAGACAATACAGTTATTCCAAACACAATATTAAAAATACCAGTTACTCTACATGCACTAGAAACAAAATGAAGAGAAAAGCCTGCTTGCATTGTTGTTGGGACCTGGGCAACATAAATGTGCACGAGAAAATTGTAATTATGATTGTAATCATGAGTATAATTACTTTGGCAATGTATTTGGGTATGATTACTA
>OY759271.1:27772449-27792449 GCA_963662155.1 Lamellibrachia columna | reverse complement strand
CTACCTCTTTTCCAAGCCGCAGCGGCAATGCGTTCTGTTGTTGTGAAGTTTATATATAAAATATAAAATATTTCTATTGCACTAAAATCCTCGGGAAACCCAAGCTCGGCAGCGCACCAAAACAAAAGGGGTTTTAGCAGTTCATAATCGACAAGCAGTTCCAGCTGTAGACAGTTGGACTGGGGGCTGTGGAGGATAAGCCAGTCTAAACATTTGGGTTTTTAGTTTACGGCGAAATGTTGTTATATTTCCTACATACTTGACGCTAACAGGAAGTGAGTTTCACATAGTCATAGCAGCAACTGAAAAAGCTCTAGTTCCGACATTTTGTTTTAACACTGGGAACAAAAAGTAGATTTGAATTAGATGATCGAAGCTGTCTGGGCTGTCTTGCAGGAGTGAGATAACATTTGAGTTAAACATCTTCATTTTCGTTGACAGTCTCAGGATTTTAGATTTCCATATCAGACCCATCCTCAGTGTTTTGAAAAGGGTGTTCGGTCGTACACAACCACATGGGGATTTCTTGGATGATTTCTGAAAAATGCTACAATTAAAAAAAATTCTCTCAAAAAGGGGGGTTTGTTCGAACCCCCTCCTGAAGACGGGCATTGAATAATACTTTTTGATCTGGCCCTATCTTGTAACAACCACTGGCAATTTTTCTTATATGCCATTGCAGGGATCCACATGAGGTTGCGACTTTTGCAAGTAAACAACTTTTTTTTTTTAAATTATGAAAATGTAACGCAAAAACCTAATAGCATCGAAGAAAACAGTAGCAAAACTTCCAATGGCACTACTTCATTAACAATAAAAGTAGGGTACCCTTTGTGGAAATAGCAGGTAGGCCTACTCTAGGTTTGATGTAATAAGATTTAACAAGATTGCTATCCCAAACAACAAGTTCCAGATGACAAGTGGACAAGGAAGCCATTGGCTTATCGAGAGTCCAACAATTTTATAATTTATTTATAGCCCGCCCTTATCAGATATCTGTCAATTCTATTTTTAAACATCTTCACACTACTAGCATTAACATAATCATTTGACAGTTTGTTCCATTCATATACAGTGTATCACCCTATGTGAGACAGTACTTTCTCATGTCCAACCTACACTGTTCCTAACTAATGCTGCTTTGTGTCCTCTAGTTCTACTGCCTTCTTTGAGTTTGAAAAACATATTCCTATCAATATCCTCATAACCATTCACTATTTTAAACATTTCTATTTGGTCTCCTCTTAGTCACTTGGTCTCTAGTGTTGTCAAACCACATTCTGATAAGCGGCTTTCATACCGAAGGTCTCTCAATTCTGGAATAATTTTAGTTGTTCTTCTTTGTATTCTTTCTAGCTTGTCTATGTCCTTACAATATGGCTTCCATGCTTGTACATGCAATATTCCAAATGCGGTCTAACTATTGCTCTGTACAGGGGTACAATTAGCTATTTCTCCTTATATGTGATAGTTCTCCTAATTAGCCCTAGAATTTGATTTCCTTTTGAAGCAGCAATCCCACATTGCTCTGAAATTCTCATGTCAGCACTAAATGTTACTCCTAAGTCCTTTTCTTGTGTGATTCTACCTAGTACAGCATCCCCCATTTTATATTGTTCGTCTATGTTTCTGTGTCCTATGTGCATACATTTACACTTCCTAAAATTGAATAACATTTGCCATTTTTCTGACCATTTAACTAATGTATCTAGATCATCCTGTAAACTTTGTTTATCTGTATCATTTGTAACCTTTCTGAATACTTTTGTGTCATCTGCAGTTTTCAGTGCATTGCTAGATTATAATATATGTCATCTTCCAAATCATTCATATATATATTAAAAACAGGGCCTAATACTGATACCTGTGGTACCCCACTCAAAACAGGTTTCAAGTTTGAAATCTCACCAACTACTATTTCTCTCTGTATTCTGTGTGAAAGCCACTTTTCTATCCAGTTGATTACATCGTTGCCTATACCGTGGGCTTTTAGTTTAAGTAACAATCTTTGATGTGGCACTTTATTGAAAGCTTCCTGAAAATCTAAGTAGACAACATCCACTGGTGACCCATCATCTACCCATTTTGTAATGTCTTCCAAAAAAACATAAGAGATTGGTTCGACATGACCTTGCTTTTAGGAACCCATGTTGAGATGTATTTATTAATTGATGTTTTACAAAGAACTCCACCATGTGATCTCTAATTAATGTTTCAAGTATTTTGCATACAACTGATATTAACTCACTGATCTGTAATCTAACTTGTTCCTCAAACCTTTCTTAAATAGCGGCGTAATGTTTGCTTCTTTCCATTCTGAAGGAACTATTTCTTCTTCTATTGACAAACACTTTTGCAAGTGGTGTACTAATTTGCTCTACAATTTCTTTAAACAGTTTTGGTGGTATCCCATCAACTCCAGTTGATTTATCATCTTTCATCTTCTTAATTTTATTTGCTATCATTTCAGGTGTTACAAATAACTGCCCTATATGATCTGATTTATCGCCCTAAATTTAACTGGAATCGGAAGTGACCTGTTATCTTCTGTGGTAAAAACTGAGCTGAAATACTCATTCAGGACCTCTGCCATTTGAAACCCATCTGAAATTATGTTTCCACTGTTGTTTTCCAGTGGTCCGACCTTATCTTGAACTTTCTGTTTACTCCTTACATTAGCATAGAAACTCTTACTGTCGTTTTTATATTACCTGCCAATTTTTTTCGAAGGTTCTTTTGAATTTTCTCTTTTCAGTTGTAGCTAGGATAAGTGCCTCTTTGTAGTTTGTGTAGAAGCTACAGTTATAGTGTGTTTATATACCACTACAGCACTTGTAGTTTGTGTAGAAGCTACAGTTATAGTGTGTTTATATACCACCACAGCACTTGTAGTTTGTGTAGAAGCTACAGTTATAGTGTGTTTATATACCACCACAGCACTTGTTTGTGAGCAATTTTCTAATAGCCTCTTTTGACAGGTGTTTCTTCCTGGACCATTTCCATTGTTTTCTTAATGGAACAAAACTCTCAGTAATGCTCTCAATCTCATATTTTAAACAAGTCCAGCATTCTGTTGCCATCTTGTTCTTCAGCATGTTATTCCAATCTATATTTGCTAGATATGTTCTCATCTCTATATTTGCCTTTGTTGAAGTTCCTCCATTGTTTTATATGTATTCCCTGTTTTTACTTTTATATTAAAATTTATCTGGTTATGATCACTTGAACCAAAAGTCCACTAATTCATTTTGAGAAGACAACATTAAATCTAACACATTTCCACCTCTGGTTGTTTCCAAGACATGTTGAGTAAGGAAACAATCCTGTGTTAGAAGTAGAAACTGATGGTCGATACCCCCAGCACTCTCTAATGATATCCATTGTATATGCCCATGGTTAAAATCATCCATTATAACATGTTCCCCTGCTCTCTTTCCTTATAGCCTTTTGTAGTTTGACATCTTCCTCTTGTCCTCATCATCCCATGTGTAGACTACGATAAACTACTCCTATTGTTAATGTTGAGTTCTTGGTAACTATATTACACCAAATTGCTTCCTCACAATTTGTTTCACTTTTCAGTGTTATTTCATATGCTTGGATAGATTCTTTAATATATAACATTACTCCACCTCCCCTTCTTTCTCGTCTATCCTTCCTAAACATTACATAGCCTGTCAGTGCTAACTCAGCATCTACTATATCTTTATTTGCCCATGATTCTGTGATACCTGTTACGTGAGGGTCAATATCTGCTACCATAATCTCTAACTCACTTTTTTATTTACTATGCTCCTGGCATTTAAGCATACACATTTAAGTTAATTTTCCGAAATTATTGGTGAACATTTCTTTGGATGTGTACTTATACTCCTTTGAGTTTTCTCTGTCAGTTCCCCCTGCGCATGTAATTTAAATAAGTTAGGGTACATGTGCCCTCATCGACAGCCCTGACAAATTCACACCCAAGAAATGCAGCACCCTTCCCAGGCAGATGAAGTCCATCTCTCGCGAAAAAGTAATCTCTTCCCACAAAGTTTAACCACATGTCTAAAAAGCCTACCCCCTCCTCCATATACATACCTTCTGAACTTGTGTGTTGATCGCCAGTTCCTATACTCCTCACCCCTGCCTCCCATTACTGGTAATATCCCCGACAACATAATCTGTCCAATCTGTGCCTCTTTAAGTGTCTTGACCAACCTCCTGTACTTACCAACGATGGCCGACGTTCCCTCCTTCTCGGCATTGTTCATTCCCACATGCACGAGAACAGCAAAACTCCTTTCCTGCTGCATCACTCATTAACCATTCGCTTGCTGTACAATATGCCCCCTTTCTCTTCTATCATCAGTCTCTACTGTCTTACCACCTGGCAATCCCTCTCCACTCACCCGTTTACCTCTCCTTTGTTGCATACTCTGCCTCCTGCCATCTTTCTCCTTCTGATCCACAGTCTTCTTCTTTTATCTCCTCTCGTTATCCTCGACCATCTTACCACCTCACAAACCCTCTTCATTCACCCATTTACCTTCCTTTTGTTGCACCCTCTTCCTTTTTCCATCTTTCTTCTTCTTACCAGCTTTCTCCCTCACACTGCCACTGTTCTCCTCGTTCTCGCCACCTCTGCTCTCCTCATTCTCGCCACCTCTGCTCTCCTCGTTCTCGCCACCTCTGCTCTCCTCGTTCACACTATCTCTGCTCTCCTCTTTCTCACCACCTCTCCTCTTCTCGTTCTTACCACCTCTGCTCTCTTCTCTCTCACCCTGCCCTGTCATCATGAAAATCATGGCTTAACTCATTTACCTGCTCCTGTAGACATTTCACTGTCTTACACACCCTACACACGAAATAAAAATTATCTGCTCGAACCTCTGTTCACTAATTTACATATCTGGACTTTGCAAAGTCTATCCAACTGTCGCAGCTAGAGCATGTCAAATTACGTTTCGCGTTTATTTAGCTAGGTTTGCTGTTAAATGAAGCAACCCCTCGTATTAAGACAAAAGCGGGCCTAGCCAATCTTGGAAATGCACGAAAGCGAAACGAAGAAGAATTGGTGATCTAGATGATAAACAGCTTCTTATACATCAGATGAATTACTATTCAACAGAAACATATGTGTTGCATTCAATGTTTATTATCAGCAAGTGATATGTGAATACAAATCTATTTTAGTCTTTCTTAACTGTAACAGCAAATGCATTATCCAAAATGATAACGCCTCTGTGTCCGCTTTGCCCCACATTCACTGTCGTAGCCAATTTGAGTTATGCCCAAACATTATTGCTTGAACATTTTTATAACTAACTCCTATGTACAAGTAGGTGCTGTAGATCATATACTTCGATCGAAGTTTTTTCAGGATTTCTAGCACACTCGACTATGAATGTCAATCTAAGAAAGGTGGAAAGTTAAAAAAAAATGCGTTAAATGCATCTTTCCAACACATCGCTGATGTCGATTGATTTGGTGCGCAAATGCATTTCACCCAAGCAGTAATGATATGAGCTAATGTTTTATAATGGGTGTTCTATTTATGTATGTGACTGTGCCCTACATTAGTAACACACCAGCGACCCAGCCTCTGTCTCTGGCCCGATTAAACGTTCGGCATTACGCGATAAACAAGCCAAAAATGTTCAGCCGAGAGTCTGTGAAAGCTTATAAACCACTCACTAGCACAGTTGTATGATAAATATTAAACTTTGTTTCATAACAATAAACGGCTTAACGATCTTGTTAGCCAGAAAACAACGTTCACGTATTACCCATAAATGGGGTCAATGAGAGCGGCAGCGGCAGAGCCAGTGTCGCATAGGACAAGGCCAAGGCTAGACCGGCTTTTTCGGCGTGCTGTAACGGTCTTTGAACCGGAACGCGCTCGAGCGCATGTGTGCACTGTATAGTAAACGAGAAACGGGACAATAATAAAGGAACGATATAGAGCGCGTGCGTGCTCTGTATAATAAACGCGATCTGGGACAGTGATAACGGACAGGCCTGTACTAGTCAGAACGAACCGCCAACGTATACGCGGACTGTATGGGCGTCTGCGTGTTTACATTCTCTCAGTACGTTTGTCGGGTTTTATATATGAGTTCGTTGCTCTAAGACCAAGCAATGCAGCCCGCCGGTGTCAGTGACGAAAACAGGTTGGTTCGATTGCTCTGTCTCGGGTCTGAAGGTACAACGTACGTGGCCGGCGAGCGACAACTAAGGCCACAGAGACAACTGACTTCACAGAATGCAAACTGTGTCACCCGAATGCTTCAGTCAGGACGCGGCCACGAAGTGGTAGACATGGCCATCTTCTATAGCGAAAGTGGGCGTACGGCTAAACAGAACGGACTGCTGCTTGCCGTAGCAATGTGCGCTCGACAGACGGTCGATCCCCCGACCAAGGCCTACTGTTACCAGAATCTGAGCAGGTTCTGCCGAACACCGACGCAACTGTTTATGTTTATCCGTTACTGCCGTACGCCAGGCAACGGAAATGGATGGACACCTGACTATCCACGCATAGGAGGGGGCCACGGCTTCCGTAAAGCTATCTCACAGTGGTATTTGCGGTTTATGAACATTCCGAACGGGTCGAAAAAATTAGCAGTGCTCGTGACGAAGTACAGGAAGCGCAATGGATGGAGTCACCAGGATGCACTGCGTGTGGCGCATCCAAAGGCGGGTCCTAGTAATGGCTGTAGTGTGGCTGCCATCCTGAAGTATATAGCAAAGGGGTTCAATGAATCCAAAGATGATTTGCAGATGACCGACGGGGATGTATGTCAGTACCTTCAGGCCGTCGAAGACGTGAGAGCCCAGAGGGACCCGGCGACACTTGATGCAACCAGTTTGGCAGGACTTATAAGACAGCATCACCTAACGAGAGAACACTTGAACACACAACTGCTCAACTTACAAGACATCTGGGAGGCTCTGCTCGAACACATGCCGATGACTGCCATGATCCGCAACCTGGGCAAGATGTCGGCCGTCGGCATACTGAGTCCTGGGAGCCAGAACGAGACGATGATCACTGGCCGACTTGGAGATATCGACGCCCTGACGAATGCCCGGATTCACCCATTCAACGTGTTGCTCGCCCTGCTGACGTACAAAAGGAAAAAGGGAAGCAACGAAAAGTTGACATGGGACACAAACGAAGCCGTTTTGAGTGCCCTCGATAAGGCATTCTACCTAACCTTCACGTGTGTGCCACCAACCAATAAGAGGTTTCTGCTAGCATTGGATGTTAGTGCGTCGATGTTTAGCGGGTCAGTGAACGGCTGCAATAGCATCCATGCTGGTATGGCAGCAGCTGCCATGGCCCTTGTCACTGCTAGAATTGAACCCAACTACGAAATCGTCGCCTTCTCGACAACCATGGTACCGTTGAACATACGGCCAGACATGACATTGTCGCAGGTCGAAGATGAAATGCGCCGTGTTCCGAGTGGAACAACAGACTGTACACTGCCTATGCAGTATGCCTTGGAGCAGTACGAGTCGACCCAACGAAGACAGTTTGACGTGTTCGTTGTATACACTGCCAACAAACCGGACAATCACCAGTTGAGCCCTGCGGTAGTACTGCAAGACTATCGACAACGAGCCAAGGTCTCTGACGCCAAACTCGTCGTCTTCGCCATGAAGAGTAACGGCTTCACCATCGCTGATCCAGAAGACGTCAACATGTTGGATGTTGTCGGATTCGACTCGAACGCGCCGCAATTGATGCGGCAATTCGTCGCGGGTGAGTTGGTCAGGAACCCATCCAATTAAACAGCCGTGTAACAGAACCGGGTCATTGGTTACAATAGCACTGGTTGCATATATATATATATATATATATATATATATATATATATATATATATATATATATATATATATATATATATATATATACATATATATATATATATACATATATATATATATATATATATATATATATATATATATATATATATATATATATATATATATATATATATATATATATATATATATATATACATATATATATATATATATATATATATATATATATATATATATATATATATATATATATATATATATATATATATATATATATGCAACCAGTACTAGTGTCACCAATGTGGGCGACCGTTTGTTCGAAAAGGTCGAGCAGCTCGGCTTGGACTTCCTAGAGATGTTCGACCAAACATACAATGATGTTGTGGCTGGGGAGACGAATGGTGTGTCTGCTTTGGTGCAGAGCAATAACATAGAATGCAGTGTATGAACGTGTGCATCGCAAAATGTGCATGTATAATTTATTCCCAAAATGGCAAGGGAATCTCCAAAGCATGATCACATAGTTGGTGTCTGAAGCCAGTCGTACCAAGTCTGTCGACATTTGTAGGAAACAATAAGCTAATCGCTGTGATGCACAGGAGGTGTTCGCACAACTCTACAGTTGTGGTGTTGAGATGTTTGACACGAACACTCAAGTTCAACCTAGAGTTGACTGTATTTGCAAAAACATTAATTCGTGAAATATGTTACATATTTAAACTTTACAACATGTTCGTGTTACATGTATTTGGTTTATATTTTATATGCATAGTGCACAACAGTTTATATACATAGCGGTCCCCTCTTATAAGGCCCATATCGCTAGAGGCCACCTTGTCATGCAACAAATAAAGCTTACCCATAATTACCCCCCCCACGAGACACCATCCTTCTTATAACACACAAGGTGCAATGGCCCTTTGTAGAAAGGGGTTATCTTATCAGAAGGGGACTAGCGTGCGTGCGTGCGTGCGTGCGTGCGTGCGTGCGTGCGTGCGTGCGTGCGTGCGTGCGTGCGTGCGTGCGTGCGTGCGTGCGTGCGTGGATCCACCCAAATGTTATTTGATCATAATGCAAATGTTGCACTGAATCAGTCAAGACAATTGCGTTCGTGTTAATACCACACAAAATGTCTGTGGGTGACCGTTTGTTCGAATGTCTGTGGGTGACCGTTTGTTCGAATGCGATGGCAAAGCCGAAATGGTTTTGGAAATTTAACTAACCTCACCTAACTTAGTGCGTGTGCTTATTTAGTTGTGAAGCGAAACCAGAACAGTTACCCGTAAAACCAACAATAATTGCTTTACTCAAAACAAAAATTAATATACTTCGTTCCAAAACTAGATAGTCGTATAACAATGTCGTCACGTGTTCTTGACCTGTTGTTCATTAGGAAACGTATAGCATCAAAATGGGTCGATATTGCGAGTATGCTACCCTAATCCAAAATGTCACATACTTGTTAGCGGAAGTTACCAGAAAGAAATGTTTATTACGATATATCATATAATAACATTATTTTATCTGTGTAGACCTACACGCATGAACGTAATGTGTGTACGTACTTGTTGTTTGTGTATCTCTATACATGGCATATGTCTGTACGTGTACCTGTATGTGTGTGACTTAAAGAACTGATGTACGGTAAACTGTATTATGTGTGTTGGTGATTTAGCAGTATGTAAATTGTTTGTAGAGTCTCTTGTTCCGTGCACAGGCTAGCGTCATATTATTATTTAATAGACAACGTTATATTACATTTGATATTTACTTTCTTCTATTATTTGTTTGACAGCGTTTGCTTTGTAAACTATTGAGAATAAACCAGGCTTGTCTAGTGGTGCGTTATCCATTGAGTTCTTTACAATGAATCTTCGTTAAACCTTTAATTACGGTAACAGACACATTAAGCCCCGAGTGTAGAATTGGCAAACAATACATGTTCATTTCAATAGTTTACGTTTACATCGTGAGTTCATTGTACGGAGGATAAGTAGTACCGAGACCGAGTGGCTGCGGTGTTCATCTCGTTCCGTTACATTAGATTAGCGAACGAAGGAACGTCTCCCGGACAATTAAGAGGAGACATACTTATCCACAGTATATGTAATTTGTTCTGGTTATGGTCATTCGTTCACACATTAACTGACACACTTGGGGTAAGTGTCATGATCTAGAATACATAGTCACAACACCGTAAGTACACAGCTAATTAAGGGTTCAGTGACCATGTATTCTAGCTGTGTACTTTTGCATTGAATTGAATTTAACTTTTCAACATAATCAATGTACATAATGCAAGAAATTGTATATTTATAAATTGCATTCCCAAAAGTAAACAATTTCACTGATTCGGCAATTCGTCGTGGGTGAGTTGGTCATGAACCCATCGAATTAAACAGCCGTGTAACAGAACCGGGTCATTGGTGACACTAGCTCTGGCTGCATATATGTGTCTGCATATAAGTGCTGACTTAAATAATAATAATGTAAATGTTGTTTGATAATTATGTAAATGTTACACAGAATCAGTCAAGACAATTGCGTTCGTGTTAATACCATACAAAACGTCTGTGGGCGACCGTTTGTTCGAAAAAGGTCGAACAGCTCGGCTTGGACTTCCTAAAGATGTTCGACCAAACATACGATGATGTTGTGAATATGGCTGGGAAGACGAATGGTGTGTCTGCTTTGGTGCGGAGCAATAACATAGAAAGCGGTGTAGACAGTCGCATACTGAACGTGTGCATCGTAAAATGTGCGAACTTCTTTATTTTATTCCCAAAGTGGCAAGGAATATCCAAAGCATGATTACATAGTTCGTGTTTGAAGCCAGTCGTACCAAGTTTATGGACTTTTGCAGGAAACAATTAAATAATCGCTGTGATACACAGGGGTGTTCGCACAACTCTACAGTGATGGTGTGGAGATGTTTGACACGAACATATAAGTTCAATCTAGAATTGACTGAATTTGCAAGATGCGTAGAATTGAATGAATTTGCAACATTCCG
Organism: Lamellibrachia columna; assembly: GCA_963662155.1. Taxonomy (NCBI): domain Eukaryota; kingdom Metazoa; phylum Annelida; class Polychaeta; order Sabellida; family Siboglinidae; genus Lamellibrachia; species Lamellibrachia columna. The sequence goes on along the minus strand of OY759271.1, from coordinate 27,781,613 downwards.
GTGGTAGCATGAATTTACGAAAGCATCAATTTGTGAAATATGTTACATATTTAAGCTTTACAAGATATTCATGTTACATGTATTTGGTTTATATTTTAGATGCACAATGTACTGTAGTTTATATACACGGTGGTCCCCCTCGTATAAGGCCCCCTATCACTAGAGTTTACTTGTTGCTATGTGTAGCAGGGTGACACCATGTTAATCGATAGGCGTCACCACCAGCTAATTAGTATTTTAAACAGCTGACGTACCAGCCTCGTCCTGGGGTAACGAAAAAGCCGATTTCGACAGCCACCTAGCTCAGTAGGAGCAAGTGCTGCATTTTTGATGTGTATTACTATCAACTGATAGACGACCCACCGAGACGACCTACCACAAATGGTGCCAGAGGTGGGATTTGATAACGCGACGAGACCACGAAGACGAGGCGAGGTGGCGGAGACGTAGAGTCGAGTAAGGAGCCTGGACCCTGATGACAACCTCGAGCGACATCCTGACGTCCTCGACATCCGGTCTGACGTTTGACCGAGAGTAAGGCGACTTCCGGTCCGGCCCTGTTCGAGTGAGGACCGTAGACACTGATGACGACCTCGAGCGACTCAAGAGTGACATTTCAGGTTTAACACTAGTCGGCCGCGACGATGACTAGCCCCGACACGCGACGATCGAGCCACGTGACGTGCCGTGACGCTAAGTGACTTAGATCCTGACTGCATTGACAAACGATTGAATTTTTAATTGATACCCGTTCACTGTATAATTAGGAACTGTATTGTGTATCCTGTCTGTGTAGCTATAGCAGCATTATAGAGATAGCCAGTATCAGAATTTTTTTTAGAGGGACTTTTTGACATTTGCGTGTTAGTTAGGCATGTTTTCTGAGTAAGATGTATCTGTAGTTGTGAGGGTGCAGAGTAGTCCTGTAGATACGAATGTTATTCATGGGTATAACGGGCATATAACTTTTGTTCCGTACTGGGAATTTGGTATACATCTGGGTTAATACTTAGTAGGGCAGTCGCAACTAGCAAGCAGACATGAGTATTGACGGGGCCACTGGATTTGTGCCACCCGACACGGTTCAGGGTGACTTGCAGGACCAACTGGTCACACTGCGAGAGGAGCTGTTACAGCTGCGGCTTGCAACCAATGACCGTCCACGCGTTGCGTACGTACCGCGCGAGCGGAAGGTGAAACCTTTCAGTGGACGTGGTGAGGTGACAGTGCAGGATTTTCTTGCAGATGTCGAGAGTCTATTTAGGGCACGAGCGATGTCTGGTGAGGAGCAGTGTGACTTCATGACGTCACACCTCGAAGGTGATGCCAGACAGGAGATCCGGTTCCGGCCTGTGGAGGAGGTGCGTACCGCGACGTGTATCAGGCGGATTCTGCTGGAAGTGTTTGGCGAGAAGAGGTCGGTATCGCAGTTGCAGGAACTCTTCTATCTTCGTAAACAGGCTGACGGGGAGGGGATCCGTAGTTTTGCAGGTGCTCTGCAACAACTGATGGAAGCGCTTTTGCGCAAGGACGGACATGCCGTCAACCAGCCTGACCGTGTGATCGCCGAACACTTCGCAGAGGGCCTGAAAGACCGCGTACTACGACGCGAGGTGAAGCAACAGCACCGGCTGCGACCACAGATGAGCTTCGTGGAACTGAGGGAAGAGGCTATTCAGTGGTCCGAGGAGGAAGAGAGGCCGCCGCAATCCAGTCGACGACAGACTGCTGGTGCATTTGAGCTGGTCGCCGACGCAGGGGAAGCAGGTAACGTTACAGATCTGCAACGAGTGCTCTCAGAGTTAGAGAAACAGCAGCACGTCATCGAGGCGCTGACTGAGCGTGTGGAGAGGATGGAAGGTGTTGCGACAGGTAGGACGGGTGGACGACGGTCCAACACTCCACAGAGGCCCTGGTCGGACCAGCGACCCGCATCTGCGCCGCAGAACTTGCAGACACGACGGCCATTTCAGGAGCGACGCGCATTTCAGGGACCCTCGATGCAGTACACACGAGACGGGCAGCCAATTTGTTACCGTTGTGGTGGAGTTGGCCACCTGGGCAGGCAGTGTCGCAATGAGGCGAGCACTGGACCACGCCGGCCCCAGACGGAGGCTTGTCCACCGGGTGTGCAGACGACGGCCCCTACGGCACACAGACGAGAGCACCCAGACGATGTTAGAGAGAACACACATCCTTTAAACTGACGCCGCTCGTTACCAAGAGTCGGGTAGACGAGCTAGTGCGTACAGGCTCACACGCTACCGCGCCAACTGACGCGACCGTTGGTACTTGCCCTACGGCAACTGTCTTGATGGGAGGTGTGGAGGTCAATTGCTTACTTGACACAGGTTCCCAAGTAAGTACTATCACTGAGTCTTTCTTTCGTAAGTACATTGCTCGAAACGACCGAGAGCTGGCGTCGTGCAGTTGGTTGAAGCTCACCGCTGCAAACGGTTTAGATATACCGTATGTTGGGTACGTCGAGTTGGACGTGACGACCATGGGTCAGACCATACCTGGCAGAGGTATCCTGGTTGTCTGCGATTCCCCTGATACAGATCAGTGCGCGCATAAGAAGAGGTGTCCTGGCATTCTGGGAATGAATGTCATGGGAGAGCTTGACCTTGCTCTATGGAAACGATCCCTGAACACAGGTAGTTACAGAGCAGAGTCGGTGATGGCGTCGGTCATAGACGCGAAGCAACGGGACCGGAGAGGATTTACTCGTGTGGCAGGGTGGAGCGCAGTGCGAATCCCAGCGCAGTCTTGTGCCACGTTGATGGTTTCCGGTTTGCAGAGACAGGCTGATGCGACATGGGTCGTTGTAGAACCCATTGTGGGGGCACTTCCGGTGGAGGTGTCATTGTGTAGTACTTTAACTAGAGTACACCAGGGTGCTGCACCTGTGCAGGTAGTCAACACCAGCAGAGAAGACGTGTGGCTGAAGCCGAGGATGCGAATAGGTATATATCAGACCATCGCGCACGTCAGTGAAGAGGACAGAATATGTTTTGAGCGAGTCAGAGTGTCTGAGGAGTACGTGAGCAAGACTGAGGACCGACCGCCAGGTGTAGTCGACACGCGTGAGGTACTAACCAGTACACTCGATGTCGGGCCACACGTCACCGCGGAGCAGGTTGCTCAACTGAGAGATCTCATCTCGCGGAACGAACGAGCATTCGCCCGAGATGATGACGACCTTGGCTATACAGACTTAGCCACGCACACGATAAGGACCACGACTGAGGTACCCGTACGACAACCTTTCAGAAGGATTCCGCCTACACAGTATCAAGAGGTGAAAGAGCACATCAAGGATCTTCTGAACAGAGGTGTTATCAGAGAGAGCCATTCGGCATGGGCTTCGCCGATCGTCCTGGTCAGGAAGAAAGACGATTCGCTGCGCATGTGCGTGGACTATCGGCTGCTCAATGCGAAGACCCACCGAGACGCATTTCCGCTGCCGCGCATTGACGAGAGTTTTGACGCCATGAGCGGCGCAAACTGGTTTACCACATTGGATCTGGCTTCAGGATACCACCAGATCGCGATGTCGGAGGACGACCGAGAGAAGACGGCCTTCACCACACCTATGGGGCTGTACGAATTCAACCGTATGCCGTTCGGGCTCTGTAACAGTCCCGCGACCTTCCAGAGGTTGATGCAGAGGTGCTTTGGAGATCTGTGTTACCAGACGGTACTCTGTTACCTTGATGACGTTATCATCTTCTCCAAGACGTTCGACAGCCACCTAGCTCAGTTGGAGCAAGTGCTACAGCGACTGCAGAGGATTGGACTGAAGCTGAAGACAAGCAAGTGTCACTTCTTACAGCGGGAGGTGCTATACCTAGGACACCATGTGTCGGCCGACGGCATTGCCACAGATCCGGCAAAGATCGATGCTGTGAAAGACTGGGCCGTGCCGAACACAGTGAAACAGCTTCGCTCCTTTGTAGGATTCGCGTCCTACTACCGTAAGTATGTGCAAGGGTTCAGTATGATTGCAGCGCCGCTACACGATCTAGTGACCAGTGTCAACAAGGAAATGAAGGAGAAGGGACGGTTGAGAGGAGCCTTCAAGGACAGTTGGAGTCCAGAGTGTGACGGAGCTTTCAAGGTTTTGAAGAACGCGCTCTGCTCAGCTCCAGTTCTCGGGTATGCCCAGTACCAACGACCATTCATAGTGGAGACGGACGCCAGCCACCTGGGTCTCGGCGCTGTCCTGTCTCAAGAACAGGAAGGACGTCGTGTCGTCATCGCGTACGCGAGTCGCAGGTTGCGACCACCCGAACGCCAGTATAGCTCGATGAAGCTAGAGATGCTAGCACTTAAGTGGGCGGTCACCACGAAGTTCCGTGCCGACCTTTACGGCGGAGAGTTCGTCATCTACACTGACAACAACCCGTTGAAGTACCTGAAGACCGCCAAGTTGGGAGCCATCGAGCAACGATGGGCAGCTGAGCTGGCCCCATTCAACTTCACGATCGAATATCGAGCTGGACGTTCAAACGGAAACGCAGATGCCTTGAGTCGACAGCAACTCGACTACGAGCCCGGGGCAACCGACTTCGACGAGGAAGACGACGTGCAGCAGATATGCGCAACATATGCATCGTGCACGCTACTCCCGCGAGAACTACGCCAACAGATAGAGAAGAATGACAGAGTACGACAAGAATTCCAGGTTGAAGTAAAGGAGATAGAGGTACAGTCAACCCAGTCACCTGCCTTCCCAGCGTTGTCACCTGAAGAACTTGCAGAGTTGCAGAGGAAAGACCCAGACATCAGCAGGTTCCTGATGTACTGGAGGGTCGGCGAGAAGCCGAAGAAGTGTGCACAGAAGGGTGTGACACAACTGCTGAGACAGTGGCACAAGATGAGGGAAGAGAATGGGGTTTTGTACCGCAAGGTGAGAGATCCACAGGGTGGAGAGGTTAAGCAGCTAGTTCTACCGAGTGTGCTGAAGCACCGACTTCTAGAAGCGGTGCACGACAAGATGGGTCACCAGGGTGGTGATAGGACGAGCAGCCTGGCGTGGCACCGTTGTTACTGGCCAGGTATGCACAGAGAGATTGATGACTACGTGAAGAACTGTGCGAGGTGCACACTAGCGAAGATGCCGCGACAGAAGACACGCGCGCCGATGGGACACCTTCTAGCATCGCGTCCCTTAGAGGTCTTGGCGGTGGATTACACACAGTTGGAGAAGGCAGCAGATGGACATGAGAGTGTTCTGGTACTGACAGACGTGTTCACCAAATTCGCTTGGGCTGTACCAGCACGTGACCAGAAGGCGAACACGACGGCGCGACTATTGGTGAGAGAGTGGTTTCAGCGTTACGGAGTTCCACAGAGGATCCATTCTGACAGAGGCCGGAATTTCGAGAGTGCGACTATTGGAGAGCTGTGCAAGCTGTACGGCATCGAGAAGTCAAGGACTACGGCATACCATCCAGAGGGGAACGGGCAGTGTGAAAGGTTTAACCGGACTTTACACGACTTGTTAAGGACCCTTCCGCCGGCACAGAAGCGAAGATGGACAGAGCATCTGCCCGAGCTTTGCAACGCCTACAATGCGACGCCACATGCGTCGACGGGATACTCGCCACACTACTTGTTGTTTGGGCGCGATCCCTGGCTGCCGATAGACGCATTCCTAGGGCAGGAGTTGAGGGAGGACGATTGTGACAGCTCGATCGACGGATGGCTTGCCACACATCAGAAGAGACTGCAAGACGCGTATTCTCACGCAAACGAACGACTCGGCGCTGCAGCAGAAAGTCGTAACCTGCTTCACGAGAGATTGAAGATGACTGAGCCGCTGACACTTGGTTGCAGGGTTTACCAACGCAACAGACTACCAGGACGCAACAAAATGCAGGATGCATGGAGCCCGGAGGTGTACAAGGTAGTACGGATACCCGCGGAGCCTGGTGGACCTTACCACATCGAGAGGGCAGACGGGTTCGGCCGACCTCAGACAGTCTGCAGGAAGAACATCCAGCCAGCGGGTCCAGGAGCGATTGTTCCGACTCCAGTGGCAGTCACTCCAGAGGTCAAAGACGACGAACGCTCTGATGAGAGCTCTGAAGAAGAGGAGGAGGAGGAGGATTACCTTGTCGCGATCGTTCCAGTGGTTCGTCCGACGATAGCTCCAGCTTCAGTGGTCCAGCCGATTTCTGAGGAGGTTTTGACGGGAGAGGAGATTCACGATGAGCCTACCGTGATACCGGTATCGATACCAGTACCCGCACCTAGGAGATCGGGCAGGATGCGGAAGAAGGTGGTACGCTTCGAAGAAGTCGACACGCAAGTACCTACACCGGCCCCGCGGCGATGCAACGTCATTCCTGAACCGTGTGTGGGGGACCAATTGACCCCCATCATGACTAGTTTGTTTGTAGCGATGGCTCGCAGTGGTGTGGTCTTTTCGGGAAGCATTAACCGGGACGGTTAAGAGTTAGTTGGGGAGGACCCAGGAGGAATTTTTAGAGGGACTTTTGATACGCAGGAATTTGGGAGAACCCTAGAGTTCCAGCGGGATGTTCTTTTTTTATGTAGTAACCGGGACGGTTAAGATTTAGTTGGGGAGGATGTAGCAGGGTGACACCATGTTAATCGATAGGCGTCACCACCAGCTAATTAGTATTTTAAACAGCTGACGTACCAGCCTCGTCCTGGGGTAACGAAAAAGCCGATTTCGACAGCCACCTAGCTCAGTAGGAGCAAGTGCTGCATTTTTGATGTGTATTACTATCAACTGATAGACGACCCACCGAGACGACCTACCACATATGCAACAAGTAAACCTTACCCATAATAAGTTCAACCAAGAATTGACAGAATTTGCAAGACAAATGGTGGTGGCATGAATTTGCATAAACATGAATTTGTGAAATATGTTACATATTTAAACTTTACAACATATTCGTGTTACGTGTATTTGGCTTATATATTATATGCACAGTCCACAGCAGTTTATATACACAGTGGTTTCTTCTTATAAGGCCCCTATCACTAGAGGCCATCTTGTCATGCAAGAAATAAAGCTTACCCATATTTACCCCATAATTACCCCCAGTCAAGATAATTGCGTTCGTGTTAATTCCATACAAAATGTCTGTGGACAACCGTTTGTTCGAATGTCTGTGGACAACCGTTTGTTCGAATGTCTTGGACAACCGTTTGTTCGAATGTCTGTGGGTGACCTTTTGTTCGAATGCGCTGACAAAGCTCAAATGGGTTTGGAAATTTAACTAACCTCACCTAACTTAGTGCGTGTGCTGATTTAGTTGTGAAGCGAAACCAGAACAGTTATCCGTAAAACCAGCAAGAACTGCTTTACTCAAAGCGAAAATTTAAATTAATATATGTCGTTCCAAAACTAGATAGTCGTATAACAATGTCGTCACATGTTCTTGACCTGTTGTTCATTAGGAAACGTATAACATCAAAATGGGTCGATATTGCGAGTATGTTACCCTATTCGAAAATGTCACATACTTGTTAGCGGAAGTTACCAGAAAGAAATGTTTATTGTGATATATCATATAATAACATTATTTTATCTATGTAGACCTACACGCATGAACGTAATGTGTGTACGTACTTGTTATTTGTGTATCTCTCTACATGGCATATGTCTGTACCTGTACCTGTATGTGTGTGACTTACAGAACTGATGTACGGTCAACTGTATTATGTGTGTTGGTGATTTAGCAGTATGTAAATTGTTTGTAGACTCTTGTTCCGTGCACAGGCTAGCATCATATTATTATTCAGTAGACAACGTTATATTACATTTGATATTTACTTTCTTCAATTTTTTTTTGACAGCGTTTGCTTTGTAAAATATTGAGAATAAACCAGGCTTGTCTAGTGCTGTGTTGTCCATTGTGTTATTTACAATGAATCGTCGTTAAACCTTTAATTACGGTAACAGACACATTAAGCCCCGAATGTAGAATTGGCAAACAATACATGTTCATTTCAATAGTTTACGTTTACATCGTGAGTTCATTGTACGGAGGATAAGTAGTACCGAGACCGAGTGGCTGCGGTGTTCATCTCGTTCCGTTACATTAGATTAGCGAACGAAGGAACGTCTCCCGGGCAATTAAGAGGAGACATACTTATCCACAGTATATGTAATTTGTTCTGGTTATGGTCATTCGTTCACACATTAACTGACACACTTGGGGGTAAGTGTCATGATCTAGAATACATAGTCACAACACCGTAAGTACACAGCTAATTAAGGGTTCAGTGACCATGTATTCTAGCTGTGTACTTTTGCATTGAATTGAATTTAACTTTTCAACATAATCAATGTACATTTTCAATAAATTGTAAACATACATAGTTGTAAGCCTAACTACCACTAAAGTGGTACAATGAAAATATAATTAAAGAATGACAACCAGAACATTTTGAAGGGAAATGCAAGAAATTGTATACTTATAAATTGCATTCCCAAAATTAAACAATTTCACTGGTTCCATACATATAAGATAATTAAGCAAAGCCTTAACCACCCAAAAATGTATGGCGGTTGATACGAAAATAAAATAATATACATATATAACACGTAACCATGACACTAATACAATTAATTCATATTTCTTATCTATGCAACAGTAAGGCTTTGTACATGTTTTTGAATTTATTAATCGAATTGCATAACTTAATATCAGCAGACAGGTCATTCCACATCTTTGGTCATTTTACACTAACACATTCAGCTTTTTTAGTAGTACTACTAAATCTTATTTAAAATTGCAATTTCTCATATGGATGTTGTGATAGTGACTAGTGTTAACTTTCTGGAAGTACAACATAATATTAGCTGGTAATAGATTATTATATACCTTGTACATAAGTTTATTTATGCTATTGAAGTCCACCATGTCCTGTACAGTTAAAGTTTTCAACTGATAAAACATCGGTCTTGTATGAGACCTATAGTCTGTCTTTAGACGTATATGAACAGCTCTTTTCTGAATAATGTGCATAGGTCGTATTCGACTCTTATAGGTATTGCCCCAAATTTCACAACAATAATTTAAGTATGGCAATATGAGAGTACAGTATAAAGAGTACAATGCAGAATTAGTCAATAAGCGTTTAACCCATTACATTACAAATACATTTTTCGAAATTTA
>OY759271.1:27734949-27767449 GCA_963662155.1 Lamellibrachia columna | reverse complement strand
GAGACTCTCCCCACGCAGTGGCAAGCGCCACAATGCATCGTCGTTTCCTCCGACTTCCGGTATCTATCTCATGGGTGTACGCTTGTAGCATCAGTGCCCAACGTTGTATCCGTAGTGCGGCTAATGTTGGCACAGCCGTCTTGGGACCTAGGATCGTCACCAACGGCGTATGGTCCGTAATCAACGTGAACGTTCTTCCGTACAGGTACTTATGGAATTTCTTAATTCCACAGATGATCGACAAAGCCTCCTCTATTTGCGCATAGTTACACTCACTCGTCGATAGTCCGGTGGGGGAACTGTAGACGATAAAGTGTCGAAAGACACAAGAGATGCTAGGGAGAGCTCACCTCAGCCTGGGAGGAAGCTGAGAGGAGGGAAGGTGACAGGTCATAGGGAGACAGGACGTAAGGAGACGGGAAGGAAAGGAACGGAAGGGAAGACAACCAGAGTGAAGGAGATGGGAGTAGGGGAGACAGGAGGGAAGGAGAAGGGAGTGGGGGAGACGGGAGGGAAGACAACCGGAGTGAAGGAGAGGGGAGTAGCGGCGACAGGAGGGAAGGAGAAGGGAGTGGGGGAGACGGGAGGGAAAACAACCGGAGGGAAGGAGAGGGGAGTAGGGGAGACAGGAGGGAAGGAGAAGGGAGTGGGGGAGACGGAAGGGAAAACAACCGGAGTGAAGGAGAGGGGAGTGGGAGAGACAAGAGCAAAGGAGTGGGAAGTGGGGGAGACAGGAGGGAAGGGGTCAGGACAGAATGTGATGGAGGGGATCGAAAGGAAGAGTTATTCTGCAGCAGTGATAGAGGGGGTGAGGAAGAGAGCGAGGGTGTTTGTGGGGGATTCGATAGTTAGGAAGACCGACAGAGTCTTAAACAAGGGAGATGATGTGGTGGTCTGCTTGCCTGGAGCCAAAATAGAGGCGATAACTGAGAGGGTAAAAAACATCGTAGGCTCGGGTAAGGGTGGATCTGTTTTAGTACACGTAGGGACAAATAACGTAGAGAGGGAGGGTACAACTGCCATAGTTAGGAAATATAGGCAGTTGGTCAGAACACTAAAACAGACGCGGGTTGAGCAGGTAATACTGTCAGGGATTTTACCTGTAATGGGCAGGAGGGGTCACAAATATCGAAATTGTCGGGGGATGGCAATTAACATGTTAGTCCAGAGGCTGTGTAGGGAAGAGGAAGTTGGATTTGTGGATTTATGGGGAAGTTTTGTTGGGAGGGCAGATATGTACATGAAGGATGGGCTTCATTTAAGTGGAAAGGGGGCGGCAGTATTCGCGGACAAACTTTCAGCAGCAGTAGATAGCGACTTGGGTACAATGACAAATGTTTTTGGAAGTAAACATTCTTTAAACTAGAAGTGCAGGGGGGTTACCTAGAGGTGTCTCAAGCAGAACAAGAGGCCACTAGCACAGATAAACCAATATCAAATCATCCGAAAAACATCTCTGAAAAAGGTTATATATGCGTATGTTTAAATGCAAGGAGCATAGTAAATAAGAAAAACGAATTAAACATTATGGTAGAAGATATTGACCCTCACATAATTGGTATAACTGAATCATGGGCCAACATAGATATTACAGATGCTGAATTAGGACTGACAGGATACGTAATGTTTAGGAAAGATCGAATAGGAAGAAGGGGCGGGGGAGTTATTTTATATGTTAAAGAATCTATTCAGGCTTATGAAATAAAACTAGAAAGGGAAGCAGATTGCGATGAAGCTGTTTGGTGCAAAATTGTTTCAGGAAATTCAAAATTAACTATTGGATTAGTTTACCGAAGTCCAAACATAAACGAAGAGGACAACACAAAAATAAAAAACGCTATAAAGGAAGTTAGTAAAGGGGAATGTATCATAATGGGAGATTTTAACCATGGACACATACAATGGAATTCTCTAGAGAGCACAGGGATTGAGGATCAACAATTTCTATGTTTAATCCAGGATAGCTTTCTTACTCAGCACGTACTAGAACCAACCAGGGGAGAAAATGTATTAGATATAGTTTTGTCATCACAAAAAGAATTAGTGGACAATGTAAAAATATTTGAACCATTGGGTAATAGTGACCATAATCAAATACATTTTGACATCAATGTAAAATCAGAAAGTAAAAATAAGAAAACGTACAAGAGAAACTTCCACAAAGGTAACTACAAAGATATGAGAAAATACTTAGCACAGCTAGATTGGAATAACATGCTGATGAATAAGACCGCAATTGAATGCTGGAACATTCTTAAATATGAAATTGAGAGTATCATCGATAAATTTGTTCCCTTCCGAAAACAAGGAAAACGGTGTAGAAAGAAACATTTGTCAAAAGAGGCTATTAGAAAAATAATGCTAAAACAAACTATGTGGAGGGTTTATAGGCGTACCAGAAAGGAAGAAGACTATGCAAAATACAAAGAGGCACTTAATGCAGCTACAACTGAAATCAGACAATCTAAAAGAAGCTATGAGCAAAAACTGGCATGTAACATAAAAAATGACAGCAAGAGTTTTTATGCATATGTCAGGAGTAAACAAAACGTACAAGACAAGGTTGGACCTCTAGAAGACAGTGCTGGAAATATAATATCACAGGGGTTTTTAATGGCGGAAGACCTAAATGATTACTTCAGTTTAGTGTTTACCAAGGAAGATATTAGTTCATTACCAGTTGCTGATGCTAAATTTCAGGGGGCTAAATCTGAATATTTAGGACCGTTAGTTGTAACTCCAGAATTGGTAGCTAAGAAAATAAGGGCAATGAAGGATAACAAATCACCGGGAGTGGATGGGATTCCTCCAAAATTACTAATGGAAACAGTAGATCAAATCAGTATACCACTTGCAAGAGTATTCAACTTGTCATTAAAAGAGGGAGTTGTTCCGTTTGAATGGAAAGAAGCAAACATCATACCATTATTTAAAAAGGGTTCGAGAAATAAGTCAGAGAATTACAGACCAGTGAGTTTAACGTCAGTGATTTGTAAATTATTAGAAAGGTTAATTAAAGACCATATGGTGGACTTCCTCGTTAAGCATAAATTATTAAATTCATCTCAACATGGATTCCTTAAAGCAAGGTCATGCTTAACAAATATGTTATGTTTTTTGGAAGAAATCACTAAGTGGATAGACGTGGGATCGCCAGTAGATATTATCTACTTAGATTTTCAGAAAGCTTTTGACAAAGTGCCACATCAAAGATTGCTACTTAAATTAAAAGCCCATGGTATCGGGGATAGCATAACTGACTGGATAGAACAATGGCTGACTGACAGAAGACAACGAGTTGTAGTAGATGGAGAAGTTTCAAATTGGAAATCGGTTTTGAGTGGGGTACCTCAAGGGTCAGTACTAGGACCTATATTATTCTTAATTTATATCAATGACTTGGACGACAGTATAACAAGTAACGTACTGAAATTTGCGGATGACACAAAACTGTTTAGAAAGGTTAATACTGATGGTGATAAACAACATTTACAAAACGATCTAGACAGATTAGTGAAATGGTCTGATAAATGGCAGATGCTGTTCAATTTTGGGAAATGTAAATGCCTACATACAGGACATGGGAACTTGAATGTAAACTATAACATGGGAGATACTGTTCTGGGTACTACTGTAAAAGAAAAGGACTTAGGAGTTACAATAAGCGCTGATATGAAAGTTTCAGAGCAGTGTGGTATTGCAGCTTCAAAGGGTAATCAAATTCTTGGATTGATTAGAAGAAACATAACATACAAGGGAAAAAAGTTAATTATACCTCTTTATAAAGCAATAGTTAGACCTCATTTAGAATACTGTATACAAGCATGGAGACCATATCGTAAGAAGGATATAGATACGCTTGAACGCATACAAAGGAGAGCAACTAAAATGATTCCAGAACTGAGAGACCTTAGTTATGAAGAACGCCTGAAAGAATGTGGTTTAACAACTCTAGAGACAAGGAGGTTAAGAGGAGATCAGATTGAAGTTTTTAAGATATTGAATAGGTATGAAAATATTGATAGAAATATGTTTTTCTCACTCAAGAAGGATAGCAGAACTAGAGGACATGAGGTAAAATTAGTAAAGGATCAATGTAGATTGGACATCAGGAAGCACTCGTTCTCACAGAGGACAATAAATGAATGGAACAAATTGTCTACAGATTGTGTAACTGCTAGCAGCGTGAATATGTTTAAAAACAAGGTTGACACATATCTCAGGAGGGCGGGCTATAAGTAGATGAACATTGTTGGACTCTCGATAAGCCAATGGCTTCCTTGTCCACTTGCCATCTGGGCCTTTGGCTTGGATGGCAAATCTTGTTAAATCTTGTTAAATAGTGTCCTTGACGCAAACGCGATCGACTTTTCATCTCCGTTCTCCATGATGTGTAACAACACCGCACCGACTCCAACCTGTGAAGCATCTGTAGCCAACCTTGATGGCTTACGGATGTCGTAGTGAACAAGCACTTACTGTGACAACAACAGCTTGTTGCACTGTTCTATGGTCTTGTCACATTCTGGAGACCACTTCCACTTACGGTCCATCATCAGCAGTAGGTTTAGTGGACGTAATACAGTAGACATCCGGGGTACAAACTTAGCATAGTAGTTGATCAACCCCAAGTAGGAACGCAATTGCTTGACGTCGCATGGTTTCTGAGCCTCTATGATCGCTTTCAGTTTCTCAGATGTCGGATGAACACCCGCTACATCCAATCGATGACCCTCCACTCCACGGATTTCCGAGCAAACGAACACTTTGCAAGATTCACGCGAACTCCCCACTGTTCCAGACGTGTGAGTACTTCATCCAGAACATTGAGATGTTCCTGCTCCGACTCATCCGTGATCAAGATGTCATCTAGGAAGCACATGACATGATTCATACCCTGCAGGATCTGATCCATAACCGACTGGAAGATACTTGGAGCACTGCTTACCCCGTATGGCATACGCAGGTACCGATAGATTCCCTTGTGAGTGTTCACGGTCACATAGTGCTGTGACTCGGCGTCCAGCTCTAACTGCTGGTATGCGTGCGATAGATCTAGTTTACTGAACATTTTACCACCGGCTAGTGACGCAAAGAGATCTTCCGCGTTGGGTAGCTGGTAATGTTCCCGTTCAACATTCGGATTGATGGTTACTTTGAAGTCTCCACAGATTCTCACTGTTTTTGTTCGCTTTCGGCTCCACCACTATAGGCGCGACCAATCGATGTGTTCTACCTTCCTAATGATGTTTTCCTCTTGTAATCTGGTAAGCTCTGCCTCCACCTTCTCTCGCATTGCATAAGGCACCGGCCTTGCCTTGTGGAATTTCGGTTGTGCCTTCTCCTTCATGTGGATGTGCGCCTTGTAGCCTTGTTTTGTACCCGTTCCTTCCTAGGATACTTCTTTGTGTTTCTCCAACACTGCCTTCACCGAACTGCTCTCACTTCGTGTAACAGTGAAGATGTTGGTCCAGTTCAGCTTCAGTACCTTAAGCCAGTCTCTTCCGAGTAGAGGTGTTTTGCCAACAAACGCTGACAACTGAGCTGTCTGATCGTCATATTTCACATCCAATGTGACAACCCCAATGTGAGGGATAGGTTTGTGGTTGTAGGTACGTAGCATGACGTCACTTTTGTTTACTGTTCGACGAACCAAATGTTCCTGGTATATCGACTCTGGGATAAGCTACTTTGCTAATTCTGTATCCGCAGGTTTTCCACAAAGTTCCAAAGTGACGTATATGGGTTTCGCTCCACCAGCATTACAGCTGTATACTGTGTAAACCCCCATTTCCGGTTATGCACTTACAAATGTCACCGGTTGTTTTCGCTGAGTCACCGGTGATGGGCGTGGCTGTAGTGGGAGGGCCGCGAAATGCCAATTCACTTTGACAGGCCATCTCCATGGCAACGGCTATTTCACTAGCAACCTGAAACGTTAGTTTTTTATGGTGAGCAATCGGCGCTGAATATTCTCATCTCTGAGACCACAGACAAGACTATCTCTTAACGCTTGTTTTAGAAACTAGCCTAAATCACAGGTTGCACTTAACCTTTTCAGCGTAATGACGTAGTCAGCCACAGATTCTCCCTCTTTCTGACAACCTTTGTAGGACTTCAATCGTTCTGCGATTATTAGTGCTTAGGCGAATAATGGCTTAACAATGCTTCTCTTAATTCGGCGTATGTCTTATCCTTCGGTTTCTCTGGTGTAAGAATGTCTTTCAACAGTTTATATGCATTTGCTCCTACCTAGCAACATGCCAGCCTTCTTTTCTTCCCCGACGCAATTTAATTCCGCCCATTGATCCATTCGTTCGACATAACTTTCGAAGTCTTCTGCGATTTCGTTAAACTCGCCTATATGTCCGATGTATATAGCCATGATTCCTGTCACAAACTGCCGGATCCTCATCGCCAATTGTAGTATCTGTAGTGTTTTCTGGTTGGCATACAATACAACATACAATACAAGTTCGTAAATCAACCAGTACTTTATTCACCTCGCCATGAGGGTCTCTCTCCCCGATATATTCTCCCCCGTATTATTTCAACAATAGATCATGCCACATCCTCCTTTCTCATATTTGGTCAGAGGTTACCAGCACATGACCAGGTTACACAGCGACATCGTAATCGCTCAGGTGGGACGGCAGCTTCCTCTCTCTTGCAGAATTCCGTCTCGGGGCTACGTCTGCCACTGGTCGATCTGGCTGTGCTGCGGCTTCGCCCGGGTCGCCATCTTCTCCGTCCTCGTCATCGGGGATTTCGATATCCTCCAGTGTTGCCGTGTCATACGGCGGCGCAGTCGGAGTAGGATTCAGGTGACGTCGATTGCGTCGAACGTCGCCTTGGTGTGTCCTCACGATGTACGACCGGGGCGTCTGTGAGCCGACCTCTTTTAGCACGGTGCCTCGCCGGTCCATGTCAGTGACCCACACATGCTCTCCCGGCATCAGTCGTCTCAAGTGGACTGCTCGATGGCGCTTGTCGAATGACTTTTTCTGTTGATTCTTTTTCTCAAGCCGCGACTTCCTCGCTCCTCGTAGATGCGACTACTGTGGTTCTAGTAAGGCTGGTATCGTCGGTATTGGCGTCCGAAGCTTCCGCCCCATCAGTAGCTCAGCTGGGCTGTAACCATTGCTCAAGGGCGTCGACCTATACGCGAGAAGTGTGTCGTACGGGTTGTAGCTCTTCGCCAGTAGACATTTTAGGGTCTTCACGGCTCGCTCAGCTTCACCATTTGACTGAGGGAACCGAGGGCTGCTTGTCGTGTGTAGAAAGCCCCTCGCTGCATCAAACCTCCTGAATGTATCTGATGCGTACTGGGGACCATTGTCTGTGACCACAACTTCAGGGACGCCATGACGTGCAAACATTGATGTCATGTGGTTCACGATGGAAGCCGACGTCGTGCTGCTCAGTTTGGAGATCTCAACGAACGCCGACAGATAGTCGACAACAAGTAAGTATGGTGAACCGTTTAGTTCGAAGAGGTCAGAGCCAACCTTCTGCCATGGGCGTTCTGGAACATCAGATGGTATCATCGGCTCTGCTTGATTTACTCGTTCTTTGGCGCATCTGTCCCAGCTCTCCACCAAGTCTTCGATCTGTTTGCTCAGACCCGGCCACCAAACTGATTGCTTCGCCCGTTCTCTGCATTTAGTGATACCTTGGTGTCCTTCGATGATCTTCTCCAGTATCGATGGTCGCATTGCCAGCGGAATGACGAGGCGACTCCCCTTCAGCAGCAAGCCTTGTTGCACAGTGAGCTCCGCAGCGACTTGCAGGTACACCTTCTCGTCCGGCCTCAGTCTCGCCCTGTCGGGCCATCCTTGCTGGCAGTAAGTCTGGATGCGTTGGCAGGTGGCGTCGTCCACCTGGGCCTGCTTCAGTTCGAGTAGGCGCTTCTCGGTAATGGAAAGTGTCTTCAAAACTGCATTGACGTATGCTTGGCAGTCCTGCTCGAAGCTTACGT
Organism: Lamellibrachia columna; assembly: GCA_963662155.1. Classification (NCBI taxonomy): domain Eukaryota; kingdom Metazoa; phylum Annelida; class Polychaeta; order Sabellida; family Siboglinidae; genus Lamellibrachia; species Lamellibrachia columna. The sequence continues at coordinate 27,759,471 of OY759271.1, read as the reverse complement.
CTTGCGGTTGTCTGTGCTCCACAATGGGTGCTCGTGACAGCGTATCAGCCGTAATCAAGTCCTTGCCGGCTACATGTGCGATTCTATAGTTGAATCGCATCAGCCTCATTCTGAAGCGCTGAATCCTGGGCGGCAGCTGATCAAGTGTCTTCTGTCCAAGAAGTGACACGAGAGGCTTGTGGTCGGTCTCGACGTGAAATGTTTTCCCCAGAAGGAAGTCGCTGAATCGCTCACAAGCCCACGTCGTGGCGAGTGCTTCCTTTTCTATTTGGGCATAGCGTTGTTCCGTGCTCGACATGGATTTGGAGGCATATGCGACTGGCTGAAGTTTACCATCTGGTTGTCTCTGTAGAAGTACTGCTCCTAAGCCGTGTGAGGACGCGTCTGCAGATAGTGTCGTTTCCTGCTTTGCGTCGAACAGAGCCAGTATTGGTGTTGATGTAATGCTCTCTTTCAACTGCTTGAAGCACCGCTGCTGATCGTGGCCCCAGGTCCAGTCATTCTTCTTGCACAGAAGGTCGCGCATCGGTTTCGTGATTTCAGCTAGGTGTGGCGTAAACTTCCCCAGCTGGTTGACCATTCCCAGAAATCGACGGACTCCGCTCACATCGACTGGTTCAGGCATGTCGAGAATCGCCCTGATCTTCTCTCTGTCTGGGTGTATTCCCGACGCGTCAATCATCTGGCCCAAGAACGTCACGTGTTGAACTGAGAATTGACACTTCTTCGTGTTCAGTGTCACCTTGGCCTGCTGCTGCCTCGAGAGAACCTCGTGTAGGCTCTGATCGTGTTGTGGCTGAGTGGCACCGAAGACGAGTACGTCATCCATTTGACATAGGACGCCAGGTATCCCCTCCAGGATTGCCGACATTCGTCGTTGATAGTGCTCTGGTGCTGACGAAATGCCGAAGGGTAGCCTTCTGAAGGCGAATCTACCGAACGGTGTGATAAACGTTGTCAGCAGAGTCGATTCTTCAGACAACGAGACTTGCCAAAACCCAGAGTTTGCGTCCAGTTTTGAGAATATCTTGGCACCTGCTAGCTGTCCCAGAGTATAGTCGACCGAAGGCATCTCATATCGTTCCCGACGTACACTTTCATTTAGTTTTGTTAGGTCGACGCAGATCCTGACATCGTCTTGTGATTTTGGGACAACCACCATGGGCGCGCACCAATCAGTTGGCTGTTCGACTTTACTGATGACGCCCAAAGCTTCCATCCTCTTCAGTTCTCTTTTCGCTTTCTCCATCAATGGTAGGGCCACACGTCTCGGCACATTGACGGCGAAAGGCTGCGCGTTCTCCTTCAGTGTGATCGTGTACGGCCCTTCCATCTTGCCGAGGCCGTTGAAGAGATCCGGAAATTCTCTGTGATACTCATCTGTTGCCCCTTCTACCGACTCCACTCGGCTGATCAACCGCAGCGCGTCTATTGCAGGGTTGCCTAGAAGCGCCTTGTGTATGCCCCGGACGACGTATATGTTCTGCTTTGTGGCTGTAGTCTTCCCTTGTAGCACCGTTGTGAAAATTCCCACAACAGCCAGCCAGCAAACCGTTGTTGCCAACCCCGAAGAGTTTCTTATTAGCCTTTCGGAGCGGGTTCACACCTATCAGTTCATTGTACAACTGCTCAGGAATCACTGTTTCGTCTGCATCGGTGTCATTGCGAAATTTAACACCTGACCCCCCCATTTTCAGTATTATCAACCACTGTTGGTTTGATTTGTTGTCAGCGACTGAGCCTAGGAATGTGTATTCTGTGTCATTGCCATCATCGCACACTGCACCAATTTTTTTGGACAAGCAAACTGAAGCAAAGTGGCCTGTCTTTGAACATTGGTGGCACTTTGCATCTTTCGCTGGGCAGTATTGTTCCTGATGTGACTGCCTGCCACATCGTCTGCATGGCTGGTTGGTCTGATACGAAGACGCGGTGTACGACGTATGTTTCCCTCGTTGTAACGCCGCTCTCGGTCTGCGCTCAAACGGACCACGATACGGCCTGGATTGCATAGCGTCGACGTTCGTGGCGCCATCTTGCGACCGTGACTGCATGTTATCGATATTCATCGCGCCCTCTTGCGGACTACTTCGCACTACAGTTTGTTGTTTTCGAACGGCCTCCTTTTGGCGTGCGTGATCAACCGCTCTCTTCAGAGTAAGCTTTGCGTCTAGTTGTAGCTTCTCGGATAACTGTTCGTCACGCAAGCCAACAACAATTCTATCGCGTATCATGTCATCCTTCAGCGCCCCGTTCTCACAGTGTTCGACTAGCTTGTACAGGTCCGTGACGAACGCGTCTACAGATTCACCGGTCTGTTGTCGCTGATTAAACTTCGCCCTTTCATATATCACATTCCTCGTGCCAATGAAATAGCTATCAAACTTGTCTTTGACTACTTCAAACGTGCTCGTGTTGCTGTCATCCGGACTAAAACTCAGCGATGCCAATATGTCATCCGCTTCATCTCCCATGCTGTAAATCAGTGTATTTACCTGATCGGCATCGGGCTTTCCTGATAGCCCTGACGCCTGCCGAAATCGTTCGAATCGACGGATCCACTTCGGCCATTCCTCAGGCTTTGCGAAGTTCATCGGCGCCGGTGGCGCAATTTGGTAGGCCGGTGTTGCCATCTCACTTCTGATACCATGTAGTGTTTTCTGGTTGGCATACATTACAGCATACAATACAAGTTCGTAAATCAACCGGTACTTTATTCACCTCGCCATGAGGGTCTCTCTCCCCGAGATATTCTCCCCCGTATTATTACAACAATAGATCATGCCACAGTATCTTGGTTGTTGTTACTACATTTTGAAGACCTCAATACAAAAGTCACGAACTAGGCGGGAAGCACACTTTTAATAATCACAAAACAGTGTTACATGACAGCATTATAGCGACAGAGATACAACGATTCTTTATTTGACATGTTCAATAGGTGGCAGCACCTCACGGTATAACACCAATATGTAACAAAACTGTCCTGCCACTCTAGTAATGTTTCAAAGCACTGAATTCCAATATCAATAGACCACACCAGCAACCGCCCAACAAGAAACCTAGGTCGACATATCAGAACAGGCGGGAAGCACACTTATATATATATATATATATATATATATATATATACAAAACCTCTCCACCAGCCAAGCAAGACTACCGTAACTATTTGCAGTTTTTCTTCTGTGTCGCATGATTCACCTGTTGCAGCCGTGCACGTGACTCCACATTCAGTTGTGTCAGCGTGACCATTTCACACTCGTCCAAGACGTGATGAGTCGCCCAGCAAACAATACGTGGCCAGCAACTTTCGGTGAAACATGTGTAATGGGTATAGCTACTATTAATCATGCTCGCTAATGTAAAACCTGGGAAGCAGCTATGATTAAGGCAGATTTGCCAGTTGGTTCCAGCTTACAACCACCAAACTAAATATAGACTTAAAGCTGACTAACCGAAAAACAACCAACACGTGTAACTCGGGGTAGTGGATGAAAGAAGATCGTCATGTATGTTTTAGTGTTATGTAATACCAGTTAGATTACATAATATATGTATAAACCACACATAAAATATAATATCTTCATAATACTACACTAGCAACTACATTAAGTCTACCAAATACAAACTACAATTTCTGCTAATAAGAGTTTACTACCGTCTGGTGCTGCCACCTGTAATTGTGATATTGAACTATTGTAGAGCTCTGCTGTACTAAATAGAATAAATACCGCTCCACAGCATTGACCTCCAGTTAGCTATTTGATATTTGGCACTGAAAATGGGATTCTTCTGTGGCGTTGGACAACAGGGGATTGACGGCCTCATTGGTGTGAAGATTAAGAGCAGTTTCTTGGTTTTCCAACATGTCTGTCCGACTTGATATTACAATCATGTTATGTACAAGTAAGTGCTGTAGATCATATATTTGAAGCTTTGACCAGGATATCTAAGACACACGACTATGACCCTAGCGGTAATGATATGAGCTAATGTTTTTGTCACATCCACGGTAGATGGTGCTACTGGTCTGAGCTTGAAATTATACGTTCTGCCTCAGTGTCCTCATTTGGTAGAGAGTTAACAACGAGTTGACGAGGGTTCGATTATTCTTGAATACATTCCATGTAGTTTTGTTCAGAGTTGGCGAACAAGTTATATTCTCGCTGAAGGGTCAGCCCAAGTTGATTTTCCAATTATAGGTTACGTTAATGTTTTGCATGATCGTAAACAATTCTGAAACTTTACCTATCGCTGTCACCATCTCGTTGACATGCTGATCGAGTTTAGTCAAAATTAGACATTTCCAAGTCTTGTAAAATGTATGCATGTGCGATACCCGTCAATGTTTACCAATGTGCGCACGAATTACTGCTCACACGTGTCTAGTTGCAAAAAAATGACAAATATTCTTCCGCCTATTAAAATCATCTAAAATCCACCATTTCACTATCTACACATTCTACCAGCAAATCTAACAATGTGCTTGCTCAAATGCACTTATCTTAGATGATATATATATATATATATATATATATATATATATATATATATATATATATATATATATAAGCTTACTGTGACCTATATATGTAACACACCAGGACGTTTAACTGAGGCATGACCTCTGTGACGGTGTGTGATGAACCGGAACGATATCGAGCGCGTGCATGCTCTGTATAATAAACGAGATCTGGGACAGTGATAAAGAACAGGCCTGTACAAGTCAGAACGAACCGCCAACGTATAAGTGGAATGTATGGGCGTCTCCGTGTATATATTATAGTAAGTTTGTCAGGATTTATATATAAGTTCGTTGCTCTAAGACCAAGCAATGCAGCCCCCCAGTGTCAATGACGAAAACAGGTTGGTTCGATTGTTCTGTCTCGGGTCTGAAGGTACAACGTACGTGGCCGGCGATCCACTACTGACTCCACAGAATGCAAAGTGTGTCACCCGAATGCTTCAATCAGGACGGGGCCACGAAGTTGTAAACATGGCCATCTTCTATAGCGGAAGTGGGAGTACGGCTAAACAGAACGGAGTGCTGCTTGCCGTAGCAATGTGCGCTCGACAGACGGTCGATCCCCGGACCAAGGCCTACTGTTACCAGAATCTGAGCAGGTTCTGTCGAACACCGACGCAACTGTTTATGTTTATCCGTTACTGCCGCACGCCAGGCAACGGAAATGGATGGACACCTGACTACCCACGCATAGGAGGGGGCCACGGCTTCCGTAGAGCTATCTCACAGTGGTATTTGCGGTTTATGAACGTTCCGAACGGGGCGAAAACATTAGCAATGCTCGTGACGAAGTACAGGAAGCGCAATGGATGGAGTCACCAGGATGCACTGCGTGTGGCGCACCCAAGGGCGGGTCCTAGTAATGGCTGTAGTGTGGCTGCCATCCTGAAGTATATAGCAAAAGGGTTCAATAAAGCCAAAGATGATTTGCAGGCGACCGGCGGGGATGTATGTCAGTACCTTCAGGCCGTCGAAGACGTGAGAGCCCAGAGGGACCCGACCACGCTTGATGCAACCAGTTTGGCAGGACTTGTAAGACAGCATCACCTAACGAGAGAACACTTGAACACACAACTGCTCAGCTTCGCAGAGATCTGGGAGGCTCTGCTCGAACACATGCCGATGACAGCCATGATCCGCAACCTGGGCAAGATGTCGGCCGTCGGCATACTGAGTCCTGGGAGCCAGAATGAGACGATGATCACCGGTCGACTTGGAGATGTCGACGCCCTGAGTAATGCCCGGATTCACCCGTTCAACGTGTTGCTCGCTAGGCTGACGTACAACAGGAGAAGGGGAAACAACGAAGCCATTTTGAGTGCCCTCGATCAGGCATTCTACCTAACCTTCAGGTTTGTGCTACCAACCAATAACAGGTTTCTGCTAGCATTGGATGTTAGTGCGTCGATGTTTAGCGGGTCAGTGAACGGCTGCAATAGCATCCATGCTGGTACAGCAGCAGCTGCCATGGCCCTTGTCACTGCTAGAACTGAACCCAACTACGAAATCGTCGCCTTCTCGACAACCATGGTACCATTGAACATACGACGAAACATGACACTGTCGCAGGTCGAAGATGAAATGCGCCGTGTTCCGTGTGGAACAACAGACTGTACACTGCCTATGCAGTATGCCTTGGAGCAGTACGAGTCGACCCAACGAAGACAGTTTGACGTGTTCGTTGTATACACAGCCAACAAACCGGACAATCACAAGTTGAGCCCTGCGGAAGTACTGCGAGACTATCGACAACGAGCCATGGTCCCTGACGCCAAACTCGTCGTCTGCGCCATGAAGAGTAACGGCTTCACCATCGCTGATCCAGAAGACGTCAACATGTTGGATGTTGCTGGTTTCGACTGGAACGCGCCGCAATTGATTCGGCAATTCGTCGCGGGTGAGTTGGTCAGGAACCCACCTAATTAAATAGTCGTGCAACTGAACCGGGTCATTGGTGGCACTAGCACTGGCTGCATATATGTGTCTGCATATAAGTGCTGGCTTAATTAATAATGTAAATATTGTTTGATAATTATGTAAATGTTACACAGAATCAGTCAAGACAATTGCGTTCTTGTTAATGCCATACAAAACGTCTGTGGGCGACCGTTTGTTCGAGCAGCTCGGCTTGGACTTCCTAAAGATGTTCGACCAAACATACGATGATGTTGTGAATATGGCTGGGAAGACGAATGGTGTGTCTGCTTTGGTGCAGAGCAATAACACAGAAAGCGGTGTAGACAGTCGCATACTGAACGTGTGCATCGTAAAATGTGCGAACTTCTTTATTTTATTCCCAAAATGGCAAGGGAATCTCGTAATCTTGATTACATAGTTCGTGTTTGAAGCAAGTCGTACCAAGTTTATGGACTTTTGCAGGAAACAATTAAATAATCGCTGTGATACACAGGGGTGTTCGCACAACTCTACAGTGATGGTGTGGAGATGTTTGACACGAACATATAAGTTCAATCTAGAATTGACTGAATTTGCAAGATGCGTAGAATTGACTGAATTTTCAACATTCCGGTGGTGGCATGAATTTGCGAAATTTGCAATTTGTGAAATATGTTACATATTTAAGGTTTACAAGATATTCATGTTACATGTATTTGATTTAGTTGTGAAGCGAAACCAGAACAGTTACCCGTAAAACCAACAAGAATTGCTTTACTCAAAACGAAAATTTAAATTAATATATGTCGTTCCAAAACTATATAGTCGTATAACAATGTCGTCACGTGTTCTTGACCTGTTGTTCATTTGGAAACGTATAGCATCAAAATGGGTCGATATTGCGAGAATGTTACCCTAATCGAAAATGTCACATACTTGTTAGCAGAAGTTACCAGAAAGAAATGTTTATTGCGATATATCATATGATAACATTATTTTATCTGTGTAGACCTACACGCATGAACGTAATGTGTGTACGTACTTGTTGTTTGTGTGTCTCTATACATGGCATATGTCTGTACGTGTACCTGTATGTGTATGACTTACAGAACTGTTGTACGGTCAACTGTATTATGTGTGTTGGTGATTTAGCTGTATTTAAATAATTTGTAGAGTCTCTTGTTCCGTGCACAGGCTAGCATCATATTATTATTTAGTAGACAACGTTATATTACATTTGATATTTACTTTCTTCTATTTTTTTTTTTGACAGCGTTTGCTTTGTAAAATATTGAGAATAAACCAGGCTTGTCTAGTGCTGTGTTTTCCATTGAGTTCTTTACAATGAAGCCCAAAGGGACCCACCGACACTTGATGCAACCAGCTTGGCAGGACTTGTAAGACAGCATCACCTAACGAGAGAACACTTGAACACACAACTGCTCAACTTCCCAGACATCTGGGAGGCTCTGCTCGAAAACATGCCGATGACTGCCATGATCCGCAACCTGGGCAAGATGTCGGCCGTCGGCATACTGAGTCCTGGGAGCCAGAACGAGACGAAGATCACCGGCCGACTTGGAGATATCGACGCCCTGAGGAAGGCCAATATTCACCCATTCACAGTATTGGTGGCTCTGCTCACGTACACTGGGAGAACGGGAAAACGAGGAAGCCTCGCGTGGTCGCCAAACAAAGCCATCGTGGAGGCCCTCGATAGTGCATTCTACCTAACCTTCACTCTGGTTGAACCTACCAACAAGAGGTACTTGTTGGCTGTGAATGTCAGTTCCTCGATGTTCAGTGGTTCGGTGAACGGCTGCAGCGGTATCTCCCCCGGCACGGCAGCAGCCGCTCTAGCCCTCGTCACTGCCAGAACGGAGCGGCATTGCGAAATCGTCGCCTATTATAATGCTATGGTTCCTCTCGAGGTAGGACCTCACATGAAGCTATCAGACGTCGTGGCAATAATGCGTAATGTTCCCATGGGAGGGACAGATTGCTCATTGCCGATGCAGTATGCATTGGAGAATATGAAACAATTTGACGTATTTGTTGTCTTCACTGATAGCGAGACTGACTCCCATCACACCAGCCCAGCGGAGGCACTGAGGCAGTATCGGCGGCAGACCGGCATCTCCGAGGCCAAGCTCATTGTGTGTGCCATGGAGAGCAACAGCTTCCCCATCGCCGACCCAGATGATCTAAACATGCTGGACATGGTCGGATTCGATTCGAGTGGACCGGAAGTGATTAGATGCTTTGTTGCTGGTGACACCCAGGCCGACGATTCACATACACGGTACATGCACACACTGAGACGCAGGTATCGAGCGAAACGCAGATCACAACTGTGTCCCAGACAGTGAGTGAGACGCAGGCGGCCAATGTGATACAGGCTGCGGATGTGAACCAGACATTGAGCGAGACGCAGGCAGCGGGTGAGACGCAGGCATTGAGCGAGACCCAGGCATTGAGCGAGACGTACTCAGTGGGTGAGACCCATGAAGCCAGTGTGACCCAGGTATTGAGTGAGACCCATGCAGTCAGTGTGACCCAGGCATTGAGTGAGACCCATGCAGCCAGTGTGACCCAGGTATTGAGTGAGACCCATGCAGCCAGTGTGACCCAGGTATTGAGTGAGACCCATGCAACCAGTGTGACCCAGGCATTGAGTGAGACCCATGCAGCCAGTGTGACCCAGGTATTGAGTGAGACCCATGCAGCCAGTGTGACCCAGGCATTGAGTGAGACCCATGCAGCCAGTGTGACCCAGGCATTGAGTGAGACCCATGTAGCCAGTGTGACCCAGGTATTGAGTGAGACCCATGCAGCCAGTGTGACCCAGGTATTGAGTGAGACCCATGCAACCAGTGTGACCCAGGCATTGAGTGAGACCCATGCAGCCAGTGTGACCCAGCCATTGAGTGAGACGCATGCAGCCAGTGTGACCCAGGCATTGAGTGAGTCCCATGCAGCCAGTGTGACCCAGGCATTGAGCGAGACGCTGGCAGCGGGTGAGACTCAAACAATGAACAAGAAGGTAAGACGGAGACAGTGCTTTTTGCTTTGTTTTAAATTTGTTATTTAGTTGCTCGTTCGTTTATACACATATGTTTATTAATAGTTTGACCCTCTCAATGTCCACACAATGTTTTCTTCATATCAGTGATAGCGCGAGGGGGCCGTTGACATCATCCTGTCACTCCTGTCACTCCGGTCCGTGCCGTCCCACGCGCAATATACGGGCCCCCAGTTGTCCAATGACGTTGTCGATACCGGCGGTTCGCCTTCGTCCTGGTTTGTTCTTTCAATCGAAATCTGCCTCGATTGATGTTAATATTAGTCTTTTTTCTTCATCCAGACACACCAACCTCTAGTCGGACCCAGACACACCAACCTCTTGTCAGACCCAGACACACCAACCTGTTGTCAGACCCAGACATACCAACATGTTGTCATACCCAGACACACCAACCTGTTGTCATACCCAGACACAACAACCTGTTGTCATACCCAGACACACCAACCTGTTGTCATACCCAGACACATCAACCGGTTGTCAGACCCAGACACAACAACCTGTTGTCGGACCCAGACACAACAACCTGTTGTCATACCCAGACACAACAACCTGTTTTCATACCCAGACACATCAACCGGTTGTCAGACCAAGACACAACAACCTGTTGTCGGACCCAGACACAACAACCTTTTGTCATACCCAGACACAACAACCTGTTGTCGGACCCAGACACAACAACCTGTTGTCAGACCCAAAAAAACCAACCTGTTGTCATACCCAGACACAACAACCTGTTGTCATACCCATACACATCAACCTGTTGTCAGACACAACAACCTGTTGTCGGACCCAGACACAACAACCTGTTGTCAGACCCAGACACACCAACCTGTTGTCATACCCAGAAACATCAACCTGTTGTCAGACACAACAACCTGTTGTCAGACCCAGACACATCAACCTCTTGTCAGACCCAGACACATCAACCTCTTGTCAGACCCAGACACAACAACCTGTTGTCAGACCCAGACACAACAACCTGTGGTCATACCCAGGCACAACAACCTGTTGTCAGACCCAGACACATCAACCTGTTGTCAGACCCAGACACAACAACCTGTTGTCAGACCCAGACACAACAACCTGTTGTCATACCCAGACACAAAAACCTGTTGTCAGACCCAGACAAACCAACCTGTTGTCATACCCAGACACAACAACTTGTTGTCAGACCCAGACACAACAACCTGTTGTCAGACCAAGACACAACAACCTGTTGTCATACCCAGACACAACAACCTGTTGTCAGACCCAGACACACCAACCTGTTGTCAGACCAAGACACACCAACCTGTTGTCATACCCAGACACACCAACCTGTTGTCAGGCCCAGACACAACAACCTGTTGTCATACCCAGACACACCAACCTGTTGTCAGACCCAGACACAACAACCTGTTGTCAGACCCAGACGCAACAACCTGTTGTCAGACCCAGACACACCAACCTGTTGTCAGACCAAGACACACCAACCTGTTGTCATACCCAGACACACCAACCTGTTGTCAGATCCAGACACACCAACTTGTTGTCATACCCAGACACAACAACCTGTTGTCAGACCCAGACACAACAACCTGTTGTCAGAACCAGACACACCAACCTGTTGTCAGACCCAGACACAACAACCTGTTGTCATACCCAGACACACCAACCTGTTGTCAGACCCAGACACATCAACCTGTTGTCAGACCCAGACACATCAACCTGTTGTCAGACCCAGACACACCAACCTGTTGTCAGACCCAGACACACAAACCTGTTGTCATACCCAGACACAACAACCTGTTGTCAGACCCAGACACATCAACCTGTTGTCAGACCCAGACACAACAACCTGTTGTCGGACCCAGACACAACAACCTGTTGTCATACCCAGACACAACAACCTGTTGCCAGACCCATACACATCAACCTCTTGTCAGACCCAGACACATCAACCTCTTGTCAGACCCAGACACATCAACCTGTTGTCGGACCCAGACACAACAACCTGTTGTCATACCCAGACACAACAACCTGTTGTCGGACCAAGACACAACAACCTGTTGTCAGACCCAGACAAACCAACCTGTTGTCATACCCAGACACAACAACCTGTTGTCAGACCCAGACAAACCAACCTGTTGTCATACCCAGACACAACAACCTGTTGTCAGACCCAGACACATCAACCTCTTGTCAGACCCAGACACATCAACCTCTTATCAGACCCAGACACAACAACCTGTTGTCAGACCCAGACACACCAACCTGTTGTCAGACCCAGACACAACAACCTCTTGTCAGACCCAGACACAACAACCTGTTGTCAGACCCAGACACAACAACCTGTTGTCAGACCCAGACAAGCCGACCTGTTGTCGGACCCAGACATTCGTCTTCCTGGCTGACACGGAGTATACGGCGCCATAACCGTTTTCCCTTCTTTGTGTTGTCCGTTCTTTTCAGAGTTTCTGAACCGTGCAGGGCCACGCTCCAGACTAGCGACTTCACTGATCGTTTCTTCAGACACAGCCCGATCTCTGTTGACTTCTACATATCAATTAGTTGAAGCGTGACACCCCTGGCGTTAACAAATTGAGCCTGTACATCTTGTTTGCTGTTATTTTAATTAGCACTATTGATTGATTTGATTGACACCGATGTTAATGATTTGATCAGCATTTAAGGCCACGCTGTGTATCTTTGTTGAAATGGCTTTAAGACCAAAACGCTGTTTTATGTTTGTTTAATACATGATAAACACGAATTGCGCGTATGATTGTGTATGCCTGGGTACGTGCGTGCGTGTGTATGTACGTGCTTGCGAACAATTAATGCTGACAAGAAAGTTTCAGAACGCTGTGGGATTGGGTGAAATCTGTGTCGTAGCCGCGGAGTTTTATTAGTATCTGACCTGTACGAGATATTGTTTACTGATTCAACTGTCGACAAACTGTCTTACCAATCCAGTAATGTGTGATAGCACTGAATGGTACTTGTTGGTGTGACGCCTGGTGGACAGGTGTTGTATATATGTGTTGTATATATACACATTCCCCGGCTTATGCTGAACCTTGAAGAGACAGGCAACTTGTAAGACGTAAGTAGTAACTTGACCAAAACCGTTGAACGGGGGATTCCGCTAGGACTGATAAAGATTTCGATGTGACTGTGAAATCATGTCACTGTGGGTTTTGCTCTTAAAATCCCATATTTGTCTTTAGGACGAAGAACACAACCGGTTTGGCAGAAGTGAAAAAACAACGCCGCCTGGTGAGAGAATACGTAAGCACACCACTGCTCAACTCCCCAGATATATGGGAAGCTCTGTTTGGACACAAGCTAATGACTGTCATGATCCGCAACATGGGCAAGATGTCGTCCATCGGGATGTTGAGTCCTGGCAGCCAGAACGAGACGATGATCACCGGAAGACATCGAGATATCAACGACCCAAAGAACGCCAAAATCCACCAATTCAACGTGTTGCTCGTCCTGCTGACGTACGCCGGAAGGAGAAGAAACAGAGGACACCTGACTTGGGTCCCAAACGAAGCCGTGTTGAAGAAGAATGATTTTGCTTGACCACATTACGCGAATTGTAGACATACATCCATAATAAATTATACGTTGATCCAATGTCAATGTTTTTGAACATGTAAACAAGTAAAACAGGCTTAGAAGACTCCTATAACATTGAGACTCGCTCTCTGTTATAAATTAAGTTGAAACTAAGTCAGTTGGCCAAACAAATTACACTGTACATTTTTCCAAGAGAAAAAGAAAGCAAAAATAATAGAAATTATAAAGAAGGAAGATAATAGTATATGTGTGAGTGTGGTATGTAAATATAAAATGTGTGTACCTGTGCGTGCGCGTGGGTGCGTGCGTGCGTGCGTGCGTGCGTGCGTGTGTGCATGTTCTCGAGTGTGTGCTCGTATGCGGGCACACGTATTTGTAGTTAAGGTACATTTTTAAATATTAAGTACACAGTAGTTGATATTTTTGCCCGCATTTGTTGAGTGCCCTCAATAAAGTGTTCATAACACGACGAGAGCCAACTAGTTATCCGTTCAACGAAAATGTTATGCAGCCCATGAACAGTCAAAAATAAGTCTCTTGCACGTAAATGAATAACCATTATTTGATTATGTTTATCACGATAAGTAGCCAAATTAGCATAGGCGAGTTCATCTCCGATTTTCACCAAATGGCTATCGAGGCGTAACGACAATGAATGGTCGACCGTTTTATATATATATATATATATATATATATATATATATATATATATATATATATATATATATATATATATATATATATATATATATATATATATATATATATATATATATATATATATATATATATATATATATATATATATATATTTGAGTAAGAACATGGCTGTATGAAGGAGGACAACAGGCTCTGCATGTTTACAATGGTTGTAGAAAGCGCTATGTCGTCCCGTTAGAAACATATGTTTTCTACTACAAACTTACAGCACCAAAAAGTAAGTGGACCAATGGGTTCATATCGACACGTCACTAGTTCTGTTCCTTCAACTCATTTCCCCGTCATTGACACAGTGAGTTCTGTGCTTACATCCGGAAAGTCAAAAACCAAACGGACAACTTCTGGACCTCGTCCAGCTTCGACTAGTTTCGTGATGCACGTTCTCTGCATTCAGTTCTTGATCACCGCTCAGTATGTTCCGCCTTTAGACCCGAGTCAGATCAGATGGCTCAGTCTACTGGCACAGTCCACTTTGGATGTATAACCACCAACCTAGTTTTGGACTTCTGCCAATTGTCTATTGCGTCGATCCACGCAAAATTACCACTCTATCGTTCTCACTTAAACGTGTTCACCAATGTGTCGGTTGTTCCTGTCGGTCCCTAACTCTGAATCAGGTTAATCAGGTCACACTTCCACTATTCACGGCAACAGCACCAACGTATCATTAAATTCCTCCACGAAAATCATCGGATCTTCGTTAACCAATAAATGTTTCTACTGCACAGATCGTGCCAAGTTTATGTCTAATCAGATTTACACTACAGCGATCGCAGTCGTCGTTCTTGTTCCGGTTGACTGCTCACACATGACCATGACCAGGCACGTTGACCCTACAGCGATCGCAGTCGTCGTTCTTGTTCCGGTTGACTGCTCACACATGACCATGACCAGGCACGTTGACCCTACAGCGAACGCAATCGCCGTTCTTGTTCCGGTTGATTGCTCACACATGACCATGACCAGGCACGTTGACCCTACAGCGATCGCAATCGCCGTTCTTGTTCCGGTTGACTGCTCACACATGACCAACGGGCCTGGCCGTTGGTCACAATAAAGATGACTACCATTGAGATTTTATGTTGACTGACGGTGTGCGTTTTTATTTGTTCGTTCTATTTTCGTTCACTTTGCACATTTGGAAATGATATCAGCGTCAGCAGTCATAACTCTTTGTGTTCCTTGTTTGATCACATAAGCAAGCGTGTCGCTGACGAAGAAGGAACGGACGTATCACAAGCTGTGCAGTGGTAACTTTTGTTGGTGAACAAATACTTGTTGAATTTGTGGCGGAACGCAATAATACGTTGTTCCTGCTGCCGTGCGTAGCAGTTATCGGATAGCTAAAAAACCGACAGCTGTCAAGAATAACCGACATATGTTTAAGTGAGAACATTCGAATGATTATTCTGCGTTAAACATCCGAATACACAAGCGACGGGAAGTTAAAACCACATTGGTTTTAATAATTCCAAAGTGGACGATACTAGTAGGTTGACCAGTTTCTTGTTTCCCGGATCTGAAGGCGGTACATACAGTGTTGGTGACGGGGAACTGAGGGAACAGACCTCGGCTGGTGTAAACAGGGCCGTTGGTGGCCGAGGAACAACTCGAAACGATCAGAGTCAGTGTTCGAAACTTTGCTGCCAAGGAGAACTAATCCCACGAAATAAGTGTTTACTGGAACATCCATTGTTCACTAGAACAAGCCGCCTTGATGGTTATATTTACACAATAAGCGGAGATTCCCGTTGGTTATGTGTGAGCAGTCAAGCGCGGAACAAGCACGGCAGGTGACGGCGGTCGTTGAGGTCTAAATCTAATTGATCACAACCTGGTCACAAGTTGTGCAGTACAGACGTTTGCTGATGTAAGAAGATTTGTTGATTTTGCCAAAATGATGTGTTGTTGATGCAGCCGTGGATTACGGATTTGTTATCTGATTAATCTGATTCATCGCAAAGAATCGACAGGTATCGAGACCAACCGACACATTGTTGGACACGTTTAAATTGAACATTCCAGTTGTTATTCTGCGCTGAGCGACCTAATAGAGCAATGTCGGAGATCGAGAACCACGTTGGTGGTTACACATCCACAGTGGACGATATTGGTAGATTGGTCCGTGTATTGTTTCTCGGGTCTGAAGGCGGAACATACTATGTCGGTGATCAGGCACTGAATGTAGAGAACGCGCAGTGCATCACGAGATTGATCGAAGCTGGACGTGGCCCGGATGTCGTCCGTTTGGTTGTTGACTTCAGCGTCAACGGACGCACAGCCAAACAAAATGGACTGGTGCTCGCTATGGCAATGTGCGCACGGCAGACTGTTGATGCGACGACAAAGTCCATGAGCTTAGAGAATCTGCACTTGGTCTGTCGAACCCCGACCCAGCTGTTTATGTTTATCGCCTACTGCGAGGCGCTCAGTAGCGGTCGTGGGTGGAGCAGAGCACATCGCAGGGCCATAGCCAACTGGTACCTTCGTTTTGGGCAGACTCCTGAGGATGCGCAACGACTCGCAGTACTTGTGACGAAGTACAAAAGCCGCAACGGATGGAGTCACCGAGATGTGATACGTTTGGCTCATCCGAAGCCTAACCAGGAAGACAACGATAATGGTGTGGCTGCAGTTCTGAAGTATCTTCAGAAGGGATTCGCTAAAGCTAAAGAGGATTTGCGTGCGAGCAACGAGAATATATTGAAGTACCTTCAGGCCGTTGAAGATGTGAAAGCCCAGAGAGATGCGGCGACATTTGAAGTAGTCAGTTTGGCAGAACAGATAAGACAGCATCACCTAACGAGAGAACATTTGAACACACAACTGCTCAACTTCCCAGACATCTGGGAGGCTCTGCTCGAACACATGCCCATGACTGCCATGATTCGCAACCTGGGCAAGATGTCGGCCGTCGGCATACTGAGTCCTGGGAGCCAGAACGAGACGAAGATCACCGGCCGACTTGGAGATGTCGACGCCCTGATGAATGCCCGGATTCACCCATTCAACGTGTTGCTCGCCCTGCTGACGTACAAAAGGAAAAAGGGAAGCAACGAAAAGTTGACATGGGACACAAACGAAGCCGTTTTGAGTGCCCTCGATCAGGCATTCTACCTAACCTTCACGTTTGTGCCACCAACCAATAAGAGGTTTCTGCTAGCATTGGATGTTAGTGCGTCGATGTTTAGCGGGTCAGTGAACGGCTGCAATAGCATCCATGCTGGTACGGCAGCAGCTGCCATGGCCCTTGTCACTGCTAGAACTGAACCCAACTACGAAATCGTCGCCTTCTCGACAACCATGGTACCGTTGAACATACGACCAGACATGACACTGTCGCAGGTCGAAGATGAAATGCGCCGTGTTCAGAGTGGAACAACAGACTGTACACTGCCTATGCAGTATGCCTTGGAGCAGTACGAGTCGACCCAACGAAGACAGTTTGACGTGTTCGTTGTATACACTGCCAACACACCGGACGATCACCAGTTGAGCCCTGCGGTAGTACTGCGAGACTATCGACAACGAGCCAAGGTCCCTGACGCCAAACTCGTCGTCTGCGCCATGAAGAGTAACGGCTTCACCATCGCTGATCCAGAAGACGTCAACATGTTGGATGTTGTCGGGTTCGACTCGAACGCGTCGCAATTGATGCGGCAATTCGTCGCGGGTGAGTTGGTCAGGAACCCACCTAATTAAATAGTCGTGTAACAGAACCGGGTCATTGGTTACAATAGCACTGGTTGCATATATATATATATATATATATATCTATATATATATATATATATCTATATATATATATATATATATATATATATATATATATATATATATATATATATATATATATATATATATATATATATATATATATATATATATATATATATATATATACATATATATATATATATATATATATATATATATATATATATATATATATATATATATATATATATATGCAACCAGTACTAGTGTCACCAATGTGGGCGACCGTTTGTTCGAAAAGGTCGAGCAGCTCGGCTTGGACTTCCTAGAGATGTTCGACCAAACATACAATGATGTTGTGGCTGGGGAGACGAATGGTGCGTCTGCTTTGGTGCAGAGCAATAACATAGAATGCGGTGTCTGGACGTGTGCATCGCAAAATGTGCATGTATAATTTATTCCCAAAATGGCAAGGGAATCTCCAAAACATGATCACATAGTTGGTGTCTGAAGCCAGTCGTACCAAGTCTGTCGACATTTGTAGGAAACAATAAGCTAATCGCTGTGATGCATAGGAGGTGTTCGCACAACTCTACAGTTGTGGTGTTGAGATGTTTGACACGAACACTCAAGTTAAACCTAGAATTGACTTAATTTGCAAGACAAATGTTGGTGGCATGAATTTGCAAAAACGTGAATTTGTGAAATATGCATTGTTACATATTTAAAGTTTACAACATTTTCGTGTTACATGTATTTGGTTTATATTTTATATGCACAGTCCACAGTAGTTTATATACACTGTGGCCCCCCCCTCTTATAAGGCCCCTATCACTAGAGGTCAACTTGCCATGCAACAAATAAAACTTACCTACAATTACTCCATAATTACCTCCAGTCAAGACAATTGCGTTCGTGTTAATACCATACAAAATGTCTGTTGGTGACCGTTTGTTCGAATGCGCTGACAAAGCCGAAATGGTTTTGGAAATTTAACTAACCTCACCTAACTTAGTGTGTGTGCTTATTTAGTTGTGAAGCGAAACCAGAACAGTTACCCGTAAAACCAACAAGAATTGCTTTACTCAAAACGAAAATTAATATATGTCGTTCCAAAAACTAGCAAGTCGTATAACAATGTCGTCACATTCTTGACCTGTTCATTTGGAAACACCTAACATCAAAATGGGTCGATATCGCGAGTATGCTACCCTAATCCAAAATGTCACATACTTGTTAGCGGAAGCTACTATAAAGAAAGGTTTCCTGCGATATATCATATAATGACATTATTTTATCTATGTGGGCCTACACGCATGAACATTTCTATATATTGCAGATGTGTGCGTGCACCTGTATACGTGTATGACTTACAGATGTGTACACCTGTATACGTGTATGACTTACAGATGTGTGCACCTGTATACGTGTATGACTTACAGATGTGTGCACCTGTATATGTGTATGACTTACAGATGTGTACACTTGTATACATGTATGACTTACAGATGTGTGCACCTGTATACGTGTATGACTTACAGATGTGTGCACCTGTATACGTGTATGACTTACAGAAGTGTACACCTGTATACGTGTATGACTTACAGATGTGTGCACCTGTATACGTGTATGACTTACAGAACTGATGTAGGGTATTATGTGTGTTGGTGATTTAGCAGTATGTAAACCATTTGCGGTGTCTCTTGTTCCGTGCACATTCTAGAATTATATTATTATTCAGTAGACAACGTTGTATCACAGCTGATATTTTCTTTAATATGTTTTGTTTTGCAGCGTTCGCTTTGTAAAATATTGAAAATAAACCACGCTTGTCTAGTGCTATGTTGTCCATTGAGCTCTGTACAATGAATCTTCGTTAAACCTTTAGTTACGGTAACATATACATTATGTCGTTTACGTGTGACCTGACCAGGCTGCATAGAGGGACCGTCTCGAATTTGATTAGGGGCAGTATCAAAGTTCATCGGTCTGTCGTTGCTCTCAGTGTGGAGACGTGGGTTGCACGAGTCCCAATTTTGTACAAGTCTCCGCGTATACCCGAAATTACTGTGTTGTCGACGGAGTCGCGTTAATTCAGCGTAATATTCTTAGCGTTTATGTAAACTGGAATTATTAGCTGTTTTGCTGTCCATAATAGGCAAAACACACGTAACTTTGGAAATATAAAGGGTTGGGGATTAGTTAAATGTTCTGGCTGTTTTGCTAAGCTCTGTGTAGTTAATGGCTTCATGCCGCTGCCTAAATAATTATTTCTGCCACATGTTTCTTAGTGGGGAGAACCTTTATTTCACACAACTAAACGTTCTTTAAATCATCACCCTCGTTGACATTCATTTAAAGATGTCCCTTAATGACCGACCACAAAAAGCCGTAATCACTCTTTTGAGTGAATGGCTGTGCAATTAATTAACAATCTTAACCCTATAGTACCAAAATGTCCATGCCAGTGGCACACTGCAGTAATTTTGGTCTACCGTTGGGTTCCTCTGACTCGGATTACTCCAATAATCCATTCGCGGTTAAAGTTTGCTCCATTTAAACATGGCGTCCCTATGTCTAAACTGCCAAACTATATCCGTTGAGTTGAAAACCAGCGTCCTGCATTAAAAAAATCCTTACAAATTCTCAATTTGTAAATAAACCCAATTTTCATAGCAACTGATGATCGCTATTCGATCACACGAAATCCAATTGACGACATAAAAATGGCCATAATAGGACGCATTAATAATAACGTATGTTGGTCTTTTTGGTTTAATTGCCCCTGAACACTTTATCAGTGTCTTCATTCACTCTTCTGAATGTAAACTTGTATTGTTCTCACAACAATACAACCCAACAACCATACTTATTAGGTTGGCGCTCTGTTCTTTCAATAAATCAAGTTCCTAATCTTTACTTCAGTAAATCGTACAGTGGTTATAACGTAATCTCAAGCAAATCTGTAATTAATTATTTCCAGTTAAACGTTTAACTCCATTTCTCCACACGCAAACGTACAACCATGTGCTTTTTAATTAAACTCCCCTAAATGATGATCTCTTCTATATTTAACCCAATACCAAGTATACTGGGTATATTGTGTAAAATATCGTTGGCGCAGCTAGCCAATGTATGTTGTAAGGTGCGTTCATAAATGTACGCCGAAAATGGCTGGCGCGTCTCGCCAGTGTAAGATATACGCCTCCCCCTCTTGTCTTCTTCTGGGCCGCAGTGGTCCGGGAGGCATTTCTCACAGATGTAGATGTATGTTAATTGTCCGTCTTCTTTGCGCTCGCCAGGTCGAGATTTATAACTGAATTTGTACTCACTCGATCAATGAGTACATAGAGTACTACAGAAGTGTAGTCAACGCATTGTTCTCCAGGTTAGAAGCGATTTTAGTCGTGTACATCAGACGGCTACGTACATAGTAGCAATATAATCACTCACTATGACAATAAAAATAACAGTGAAGATATCTATCACTGTAAACCGTAAAGAAAGGTAGTGAATGTAAACATCACTTAAAATGTATACAGACTCTTAAAGTCTAGAAAATTTGAAACGAAACATGGTTAAATCTGACCGGTAATTTTGAAGCCTAATGCTAAAGCAGGTATGGCCCGCCAGGACCACCCTTACTGACGATTTGGATGCCTAAAAATGTAGCTTGTGCCGGCCCTTGCAATCCCTCCTCCGTGGTATTTATACTCCCAGTTTTCCAAAATCAGACGCCGTCACTAGAGGCGCTGTGATTGCTTAAATACACAATACGCTATACCATTGGTCAATATGTTAATTCCACCCACCCTCTCAACCGCTGGACAGTGACGTCTGCCAGTCGTCCTTGCCCAGTTTTGCAAGTTAAACCTTTGAACTCTTGGAGCTGGGCCAAATCCAGGGTTCTCAGGGCTCCCCCTCATTTCCCAATTACGTCGACCCCCGAAGTCAGAGCAATTTAGCAAATGTCAGGATTAAAGGTAAGACTGAAGCGTCTAAAACATTACCATCAATCTTTGGCACCATATGGATTTTGTCCGTATCAACTTGGGTGGTTTAACTATAAACTGTCTTTCTGTTGCTAATCTAGGCTTAATACATCGAATAAACCTCCAAATGACTTACTAACATTAGCTATTAAAAACTAATTAAATCAAACTGGCATAATCTTTACAATATGAATTTATTTTTCAAAGTGCATGGTATCTAAATTTATTATGCCCTACATTAGTAACACTCCATTAAGACTGACTAATACATGACCTCAGCTGTAGGCCTATGTAGACCTTTGAACCGGAACGCGCTCGAGCGCTTGCGTGCACTGTACAGCAAACTAGATCTGGGACAATTATAAAGGAACGGCCTATACCAGTCAGAACGAACCTCCAACGTATATGTGAAATGTATGGGCGTCTGCGTGTATGCATTCTCTCAGTACGTTTGTCGGTATTTATATATGAGTTCGTTGCTCTAAGACCAAGCAATGCAGCCCGCCGGTGTCAGTGACGAAAACAGGTTGGTTCGATTGCTCTGTCTCGGGTCTGAAGGTACAACGTACGTGGCCGGCGAGCGACAACTGAGGCCACGGGAACTACTGACTCCACAGAATGCAAACTGTGTCACCCGAATGCTTCTGTCAGGAAGCGGCCACGAAGTGGTAGACATGGCCATCTTCTATAGCGAAAGTGGGCGTACGGCTAAACAGAACGGACTGCTGCTTGCCGTATCAATGTGCGCTCGACAGACGGTCGATCCCCCGACAAAGGCCTACTGTTACCAGAATCTGAGCAGGTTCTGCCGAACACCGACGCAGCTGTTTATGTTTATCCGTTACTGCCGCACACCAGGCAACGAAATGGATGGACACCTGCCTACCCACGCATAGGAGGGGGCCACGGCTTCCGTAAAGCTATCTCACAGTGGTATTTGCGGTTTATGAACGTTCCGAACGGGTCAAAAACAGTAGCAATGCTCGTGACGAAGTACAGGAAGCGCAATGGATGGAGTCACCAGGATGCACTGCGTGTGGCGCACCCAAGGGCGGGTCCTAGTAATGGCTGTAGTGTGGCTGCCATCCTGAAGTATATAGCAAAAGGGTTCAATAAAGCTTCAGAAGGGATTCGCTAAAGCCAAAGAGGATTTGAGTGCGAGCAACGAGAACACATTGAAGTATCTTCAGGCCGTCGAAGACGTGAGAGCCCAGAGGGACCCGACGACACTTGATGCAACCAGCTTGGCAGGACTTGTAAGACAGCATCACCTAACGAGAGAACACTTGAACACACAACTGCTCAACTTACAAGACATATGGGAGGCTCTGCTCGAAAACATGCCGATGACAGCCATGATCCGCAACCTGGGCAAGATGTCGGCCGTCGGCATACTGAGTCCTGGGAGCCAGAACGAGACGATGATCACCGGTCGACTTGGAGATGTCGTCGCCCTGACGAATGCCCGGATTCACCCTTTCAACGTGTTGCTCGCCCTGCTGACGTACAAAAGGAAAAAGGGAAGCATCGAAAAGTTGACATGGGACACAAACGAAGCCGTTTTGAGTGCCCTCGATAAGGCATTCTACCTAACCTTCACGTATGTTCTACCAACCAACAAGAGGTTTCTGCTAACATTGGATGTTAGTGCGTCGATGTTTAGCGGGTCAGTGAACGGCTGCAATAGCATCTATGCTGGTACGGCAGCAGCTGCCATGGCCCTTGTCACTGCTACAATTGAACCCAACTACGAAATCGTCGCCTTCTCGACAACCATGGTACCGTTGGCCATACGAGCAGACATGACATTGTCGCAGGTCGAAGATGAAATGCGCCGTGTTCCGAGTGGAACAACATACTGTACACTGCCTATGCAGTATGCCTTGGAGCAGTACGAGTCGACCCAACGAAGACAGTTTGACGTGTTCGTTGTGTACACTTCCAACAAACCGGACAATCACCAGTTGAGCCCTGCGGTAGTACTGCGAGACTATCGACAACGAGCCAAGGTCCCTGACGCCAAACTCGTCGTCTGCGCCATGAAGAGTAACGGCTTCACCATCGCTGATCCAGAAGACGTCAACATGTTGGATGTTGCTGGATTCGACTCGAACGCGCCGCAATTGATGCGTTTGTTTCCTACAAATGACGACAGACTTGGTACGACTGGCTTCAGACACCAACTATGTGATCATGTTTTGGAGATTCCCTTGCCATTTTGGGAATAAATTATACATGCACATTTTGCGATGCACACGTCCAGACACCGCATTCTATGTTATTGCTCTGCACCAAAGCAGACACACCATTCGTCTCCCCAGCCACAACATCATTGTATGTTTGGTCGAACATCTCTAGGAAGTTTTTGCTTTACAGCGTTCGTTTTGTAAAATATTGAGAATAAACCAGGCTTGTTTAGTGCTGTGTTTTCATTGAGCTATTTACAATGAATCGTCGTTAAACTTTTAATTACAGTAACAGACACATTAAGCCCCGAGGGTAGAATTGGCAAACAATACATGTTCATTTCAATAGTTTACGTTTACATCGTGGGTTCACTGTAAGGAGGATAAGTAGTACCGAGACAGAATGGCTGCGGTGTTAATCTCTTTCCGTTACATTAGATTAGCGAACGAGGGAACGTCTCCCGGGCAATTAAGAGGAGACATACTTATCCACAGTATATGTAATTTGTTCTGGTTATGGTCATTAATTCACACATTAACTGACATACTTGGCGGTAAGTGTGTGCTACTGAACATCACCAAAGGCAAAGCTGTGGTCATGGGTGTGTTACCATAAATTCAATGCATGGTTTACTTTCACATTAGATTTACTCTGCAGACATGTCATTCCACATATTTGGTCATTTTACACTAACACATTCAGCTTTTTTAGTAGTCCTACTAAATCTTATTTAAAATTGCAATTTCTCATATGGATGTTGCGATAGTGACTAGCATTAACTTTCTGGAAGTACATCATAATACTAGCTGGTAATAGATTATCATATACCT
>OY759271.1:27714949-27729949 GCA_963662155.1 Lamellibrachia columna | reverse complement strand
CGCAATAAGAAGTTCGCAAGCAAATGTTCTTTCGAAATGTGGATTCCTGCAGAGTGTTTTCGAAGACCCTGCCGTTTGAACACAGAGCAACTCGCGTACGCATGATTCCGTTCACCTCCATGAATGTCTTGAATTCATGCGCCGTGAACTGAGGTCCATTCTCGGATACAACTTCCTCCGGAAGACCACGAAAGGCACACAACCCCTTCAGAACATCAATGGTTTTGTTCGCTGTAGTAGACTTCGTTGGTACAACTTCCAACCACTTCGAATGGCTGTCGATCAGGTAGTTCACACCGTCCTTTCCTGCAAAGTCAATGTGGATTCTCTGCCATATTCGTGTGGGTGCAGTGGTGACACAGCTGGTTTGTTCTTCACTGACTGACATACAGCACATTTCTGCACCATACTCTCGATAGCAGCATCCATTCCAGGCCACCAGATGTAGCTTCTTGCAAACGTTTTGGTTTGGCTGATGCCACTGTGTTCTGCATGTAGTTCCTCTAATATCAATTCATGATTAGTAGATGGAATTACCACTCGTGACCCCCACAGCAGAGATCCTTGTTCTGTTGACAAATCATTTCTTTTGGAGAAATACATTTGTAGATCTTTATCCACGTGATTTGGCCACCCAGTGAGTACATACTCTAGTACTCGCGACAACACTGGATCTCGACGTGTTTTCTCTGCAATGTCCGAAGCGTCGACAGGTAAATCGTGAACAAACGACACTTGGAAGATTCCAGACTCCTCTGTGGGACTCTCCCCACGCAGTGACAAGCGCCACAATGCATCGTCGTTTCCTCCGACTTCCGGTACTCGATCTCATAGGTGTACGCTTGTAACACGAGTGCCCGACGTTGTATCCGTAGTGCTGCTAATGTTGGCACAGCCGTCTTGGGACCTAGGATCGTCACGAACGGCTTATGGTCCGTAATCAACGTGAACGTTCTTCCGTACAGGTACTTATGGAATTTCTTAATTCCACAGATGATCGACAAAGCCTCCTCTATTTGCACATAGTTACACTCACTCGTCGATAGTGTCCTTGACGCAAACGCGATAGACTTTTCATCTCCGTTCTCCATGACGTGCGACAACACCGCACGGACTCCAACCTGTGAAGCATCTGCAGCCAACCCTAATGGCTTACGGCTGTCGTAGTGAACAAGCACTTGTGACAAAAACAGCTCGTTGCACTGTTCTATGGCCTTTTCACATTCTGGAGACCACTTCCACTTACGGTCCATCATCAGCAGTAGGTGTAGTGGACGCAATACAGTAGACATCCGGGGTACAAACTTAGCATAGTAGTTGATCAACCCCAAGTAGGAAAGCAATTGCTTGACGTCGCATGGTTTCTGAGCCTCTATGATCTATTTCAGTTTCTCAGATGTCGGATGAACACCCGTTGCATCCAATCGATGACCCTCACACTCCACGGATTTCTGAGCAAACGAACACTTTGCCAGATTCACGCGAACTCCACACTGTTCCAGACGTGTGAGTACTTCATCCAGAACATTGAGATGTTCCTGCTCCGACTCATCCGTGATCAAGATGTCATCTAGGAAGCACATGACATGATACATACCCGGCAGGATCTGATCCATAACCGACTGGAAGATACTTTGAGCACTGCTTACCCCGTATGGCATACGCAGGTAGCGATAGATTCCCTTGTGAGTGTTCACGGTCACACAGTGTTGTGACTCGGCATCCAGCTCCAACTGCTGGTATGCGTGCGATAGATCCAGTTTACTGAACACTTTACCACCGGGTAGTGACGCAAAGAGATCTTCCACTTTGGGTAGCGGGTAATGTTCCCGTTCAACATTCGGATTGATGGTTACTTTGAAGTCTCCACAGATTCTCACTGCGACCAATCGATGTGTTCTACCTTCCTAATGATGTTTTCCTCTTGTAATCTGGTAAGCTCTGCCTCCACCTTCTCTCGCATTGCATATGGCACCGGCCTTGCCTTGTGGAATTTCGGTTGTGCCTTCTCCTTCATGTGTATGTGCGCCTTGTAGCCTTGTTTTGTACCCGTTCCTTCCTAGAATACTTCTTTGTGTTTCTCCAACACTGCCTTCACCGAACTGCTCTCACTTCGTGTAATAGTGAAGATGTTGGTCCAGTTCAGCTTCAGTACCTTAAGCCAGTCTCTTCCAAGTAGACGTGTTTTGTCGCCCTTGACAACAAACGCTGACAACTGAACTGTCTGATCGTCATATTTCACATCCAATGTGACAACCCCAATGTGAGGGATAGGTTCGTGGTTGTAGGTACGCAGCATGACGTCAATTTTGTTTACTGTTCGATGAATCAAATGTTTCTGGTATAGCGACTCTGGGATAAGCGACTTTGCTAATCCTGTATCCTGTTGCATTACCACAGGTTTTCCATCAAGTTCCAAAGTGACGTATATGGGTTTCGCTCCACCAGCATTACAGGTGTACACTGTGTAAACCCCCATTTCCGGTTCTGCGCTTACAAATGTCACCGGTTGTTTTCGCTGAGTCACCGGTGATGGGCGTGGCTGTAGTGGGAGGGCCGCGAAATGCCATCTCCATGGCAACGGCTGTTTCACTAGCAACTTGAAACGTTAATTTTGTATGGTGAGCAATCTGCGCTGAATATTCTCATCTCGGAGACTACAGACAAGCCTATCTCTTAACGCTTGTTTTAGAAACTCGCCAAAATCACAGGTTGCACTTAACCTTTTCAGCGTAATGACGTAGTCAGCCACAGATTCTCCCTCTTTCTGACAACCTTTGTAGGACCTCAATCGTTCTGCGATTATTAGTGGCTTGGGCGAAAAATGGCTTAACAATGCTTCTCTTAATTCGGCGTATGTCTTATCCTTCGGTTTCTCTGGTGTAAGAATGTCTTTCAACAGTTTATATGCATTTGCTCCTACCTTTGATAGCAACATGCCAGCCTTCTTTTTTCCCCGACGCAATTGAATATCGCCCATTAATCAACTTTCGAAGTCTTCTGCGATTTCGTTAAACTCGCCTATATGTCCGATGTATATAGCCATGATTCGTGTAACAAACTGCCGTATCGTCATCGCCAATTGTAGTATCTCGGTTGTTGTTAATACATTTTGAAGACCTCGATGCAAAAGTCGCGAACTGGGCGGGAAGCACACTTTTAAAAATCACAAAACAGTGTTACATGACATTATAGCGACATACATGCAACGATTCTTTATTTGACATGGTGAATAGGTGGCAGCACCTCACGGTATAATATTTCGAAGCACTGAATTCCAATATCAGTAGCCCACACCAGCAACCGCCCAACAAGAAACCTATATATATATATATATATATATATATATATATATATATATATATATATATATACATATATATACATATATATATATATATATATACATATATATATATATATATATACATATATATATATATACATATATATATATATATATATATATATATATATATATATATATATATATATATATATATATATATATATATATATATATATATATATATATATATATATATATATATATATATATATATATATATATATACAAAACCTGTCCACCAGTCAATCAAGACTACCGCAATTATTTGCAGTTTTTCTTCTGTGTCGTGTGATTCACTCAAACCGTTGCAGCCGTGCACGTGACTCTACGTTCAGTTGTGTCAGCATGACCATTTCACACTCGTCAGCGTGACCATTTCACACTCGTCCAAGGCGCACAGCAAACAATACGTGGCCAACAACTTTCGGGGAAACATGTGTAATGGGTATAACTACTATTAATCATGCTCGCTAATGTAAAACGTGAGAAGCAGTTATGATTGAGGCAGATTACCAGTTGGTTCCAGCTTACAACCACCAATCTAAATATAGACTTAAAGCAGACTAACCGAAAAACAACCAACACATGTAACTCGGGGTAGTGGATGAAAGGAGATCGTCATGTATGTTTTAGTGTTATGTAGTATCAGTTAGATTACATAATATATGTATAAAACCACACACAAAATATAATATCTTCGTAATACTACACTAGCAACTACATTAAGTCTACCAAATACAAACTACAATTTCTGCTATTAAGAGTTTACTACCGTCTGGTGCTGCCACCTGTAATTGTGATATTGAACTATTGTAGAGCTCTGCTGTACTAAATAGAACAAATACCGTTCCACAACGTTGACCTCCAGTTAGCTATTTGATATTTGGCACTGCAAATGGGATTCTTCTGTGGCGTTGGGCAACAGGAGATTGACGGTGTGAAGTAAACATTAATAGCAGTTTCTTAGCTTTCCAACATGTCTGTCCGACTTGATATTACAATCATATCAAGTTGTAGTACTTGCTTATTCTCGCTGAAGGGTCAGCCCAAGTTGATTGTCCAATTATAGGTTACGTTAATGTTTTGCATGATCGTAAACAATTCTGAAACTTTACCTATCGCTGTCACCATCTCGTTGACATGCTGATCGAGTTTAGTAAAAATTAGACATTTCCAGGTCTTGTAAAATGTATGCATGTGCGATACCCGTCAATGTTTAGCAATGTGCGCAAGAATTACTGCTCACACTTGTCTAGTGGCAAAAAAATTACAAATATTCTTCCGCCTATTAAAATCATCTAAAAATCCACCATTTCACTATCAACACATTCTACCAGCAAATCTAACAATGTGCTTGCTCAAATGCACTTATCTTAGATGATATATATATATATATATATATATATATATATATATATATATATATATATATATATATATATATATATATATATATATCTAAGTTTCCTGTGCCCTACATACGTAACACACCAGGACGTTTAACCGAGGTATGACCTCTGTGACGGTGTATGATGAACCGGAACGATATCGAGCGCGTGCGTACTCTGTATAATAAACGAGATCTGGGACAGTGATAAAGGACAGGCATGTACAAGTCAGAACGAATGTGCGCACGAATTACTGCTTACACGTGTCTAGTGGCCAAAAATGACAAATATTCTTCCGCCTCTTAAAATCATCTAAAATCCACCATTTCACTATCAACACATTCTACCAGCAAATCTAACAATGTGGTTGCTCAAATGCACTATATATATATATATATATATATATATATATATATATATATATATATATATATATATATATATATATATATATATATATATATATATATATATTTAAACTGCATATATATCTAAGCTTACTGTGCCCTACATACCTAACACACGAGGACGTTTGTAACGGTATGTCATCAACCGGAACGATATCAAGCGCGTGCGTGCTCTGTATAATAAACGAGATCTGGGACAATGATAAAGGGCAGGCCTGTACAAGTCAGAACGAACCGCCAACGTATAAGTGGTATGTATGGGCGTCTCCGTGTATATATTCTCTCAGTACGTTTGTCAGGATTTATATATGAGTTCGTTGCTCTAAGATTAAGCAATGCAGCACTCCGGTGTCAGTGACGTAAACAGGTTGGTTCGATTGCTCTGTCTCGGGTCTGAAGGTACAACGTACGTGGCCGGCGATGGACAACTGAGGCCACGGGAACTACTGACTCCACAGAATGCAAACTGTGTCACCCGAATGCTTCAGTCAGGACGCGGCCAAGAAGTGGTAAACATGGCCATCTTCTATAGCGAAAGTGGGAGTACGGCTAAACAGAACGGACTGCTGCTTGCCGTAGCAATGTGCGCTCGACAGACGGTCGATCCCCCGACCAAGGCCTACTGTTACCAGAATCTGAGCAAGTTCTGCCGAACACCGACGCAGCTGTTTATGTTTATCCGTTACTGTCGCACGCCAGGCAACGGAAATGGATGGACACCTGACTACCCACGCATAGGAGGGGGCCACGGCTTCCGTAGAGCTGTCTCACAGTGGTATTTACGGTTTATGAACGTTCCGAACGGGTCGAAAACATTAGCAATGCTCGTGACGAAGTACAGGAAGCGCAATGGATGGAGTCACCAGGATGCACTGCGTGTGGCGCACCCAAAGGCGGGTCCTAGTAATGGCTGTAGTGTGGCTGCCATCCTGAAGTATATAGCAAAAGGGTTCAATGAAGCCAAAGATGATTTGCAGGCGACCGGCGGGGATGTATTTCAGTACCTGCAGGCCGTCGAAGACGTGAGAGCCCAGAGGGACCCGACCACACTTGATGCAACCAGCTTGGCAGGACTTGTAAGACAGCATCACCTAACGAGAGAACACTTGAACACACAAC
The DNA here is from genome assembly GCA_963662155.1 of Lamellibrachia columna. Taxonomy (NCBI): domain Eukaryota; kingdom Metazoa; phylum Annelida; class Polychaeta; order Sabellida; family Siboglinidae; genus Lamellibrachia; species Lamellibrachia columna. The sequence continues at coordinate 27,723,686 of OY759271.1, read as the reverse complement.
TGCCCAACTTCCCAGACATCTGGCAGGCTCTGCTCGAGAACATGCCGATGACTGCCATGATCCGCAACCTGGGCAAGATGTCGGCCGTCGGCATACTGAATCCAGGGAGCCAGAACGAGACGATGATCACCGGCCGACTTGGAGATGTCGACGCCCTGAGTAATGCCCGGATTCACCCTTTCAACGTGTTGCTCGCTAGGCTGACGTACAACAGGAGAAGGGGAAACAACGAAGTCATTTTGAGTGCCCTCGATGATGCATTCTACCTAGCCTTCAGGTGTGAGCTACCTACCAAAAAGAGGTTTCTGCTCGCATTGGATGTTAGTGCGTCGATGTTTAGCGGGTCAGTGAACGGCTGCAATAGCATCCATGCTGGTACGGCAGCAGCTGCCATGGCCCTTGTCACCGTTACAATTGAACCCAACTACGAAATCGTCGCCTTCTCGACAACCATGGTACCGTTGAACATACGACCAGAGATGACACTGTCGCAGGTCGAAGATGAAATGCGCCGTGTTCCGAGTGGAGCAACAGACTGCACACTGCCTATGCAGTATGCCTTGGAGCAGTACGAGTCGACCCAACGAAGACAGTTTGACGTGTTCGTTGTATACACTGCCAACAAACCGGACAATCACCAGTTGAGCCCTGCGGAGGCACTGCAAGACTATCGACAACGAGCCAAGGTCCCTGACGCCAAACTCGTCGTCTGCGCCATGAAGAGTAACGGCTTCACCATCGCTGATCCAGAAGACATAAACATGTTGGATGTTGCTGGTTTCGACTTGAACGCGCCGCAATTGATTCGGCAATTCGTCGCGGGTGAGTTGGTCAGGAACCCACCTAATTAAATAGTCGTGCAACTGAACCGGGTCATTGGTCACACTAGCACTGGCTGCATATATGTGTCTGCATATAAGTGCTGACTTAAATAATAATGTAAATGTTGTTTGATAATTATGTAAATGTTACACTGAATCAGTCAAGACAACTGCGCTCGTGTTAATACCATACAAAACGTCTGTGGACGACCGTTTGTTCGAAAAAGGTCGAGCAGCTCGGCTTGGACTTCCTAAAGATGTTCGACCAAACATACGATGATGTGAATATGGCTGGGGAGACGAATGGTGTGTCTGCTTTGGTGCAGAGCAATAACATAGAAAGCGGTGTAGACAGTCACATACTGAACGTGTGCATCGTAAAATGTGCGAATTTCTTTATTTTATTCCCAAAGTTTCAAGGAATCTCCAAAGCATGATTACATAGTTCGTGTTTGAAGCCAGTCGTACCAAGTTTATGGACTTTTGCAGGAAACAATTAAATAATCGCTGTGATACACAGGGGTGTTCGCACAACTCTACAGTGATGGTGTGGAGATGTTTGACACGAATATATCAGTTCAATCTAGAATTGACTGAATTTGCAAGATGCGTAGAATTGACTGAATTTTCAACATTCCGGTGGTGGCATGAATTTGCGAAAGCATCAATTTGTGAAATATGTTACATATTTAAGGTTTACAAGATATTCATGTTACATGTATTTGGTTTATATTTTAGATGGACAATGTACTGTAGTTTATATACACAGTGGTCCCCCTCTTATAAGGCCCCTATCACTAGAGTTTACTTGTTGCCATGCAACAAGTAAACCTTACCCATAATAAGTTCAACCAAGAATCGACCAAGAAACGAAATTGCAAGACAAATGGTGGTGGCATGAATTTGCAAAAACATGAATTTGTTAAATATATTACATATTTAAACTTTACAACATATTCGTGTTACATATATTAGGCTTATATTTTATATGCACAGTCCACAGCAGTTTATGTACACAGTGTTTTCTTCTTATAAGGCCCCTGTCACTAGAGGCCATCTTGCCATGCAAGAAATAAAGCTTACCCATATTTACCCCATAATTACTCCCAGTCAAGATAATTGCGTTCGTGTTAATTCCATAAAAAACGTCTGTGGACAACCTTCTGTTCGAATGCGCTGGCAAAGCTCAAATGGTTTTGGAAATTTAATTAACCTCACTTAAACTCATGTCGTTCCAAAACTATATAGTCGTATAACAGTGTCGTCACATTTTCTTGATCTGTTGTTCATTAGGAAACGTATAGCATCAAAATGGGTCGATATTGCGAGTGTGCTACCCTAATCGAAAATGTCACATACTTGTTAGCGGAAGTTACCACAAAGAAAGGTTTACTGCGATATATCATATAATAACATTATTTTATCTATGTAGACCTACACGCATGAACGTAATGTGTGTACGTACTTGTTGTTTGTGTATCTCTATACATGGCATATGTTTGTACCTGTACCTGTATGTGTATGACTTACAGAACTCATGTACGGTCAACTGTATTATGTGTGTTGGTGATTTAGCAGTATGTAAATTGTTTGTAGAGTCTCTTGTTCCGCGCACAGGCTAGCATCATATTATTATTCAGTAGACAACGTTATATTACATTTGATATTTCATTTCTTCTATTTTTTGTTTGACAGCGTTTGCTTTGTAAAATATTGAGAATAAACCAGGCTTGTCTAGTGATGTGTTGTCCATTGAGTTCTTTACAATTAATCTTCGTTAGACCTTTAATTACGGTAACAGACACATTAAGCCCCGAGTGTAGAATTGGCAAACAATACATGTTCATTTCAATAGTTTACGTTTACATCGTGAGTTCATTGTGCGGAGGATAAGTAGTACCGAGACCGAGTGGCTGCGGTGTTCATCTCTTTCCGTTACATTAGATTAGCGAACGAAGGAACGTCTCCCGGGCAATTAAGAGGAGACATACTTATCCACAGTATATGTAATTTGTTCTGGTTATGGTCATTCGTTCACACATTAACTGATACACTTGGGGGTAAGTGTGTGCTACTGAACATCACCAAAGGCAAAGCTGTGGTCATGGGTGTGTTCACATAAATTCAATGCATGGGTTACTTTCACAATAAATTTACCCTCCTAAATTTACTCAAGACGACTGTCACACAGGTGTGAGCTTATTTGATGTTCCACGCACTCCAGCCAATCATAGGGACAACAGGGCAGTAAGAGACAGACAGCCAAACGGCAGCAGAGTGACAAGCTACCTAGAATAAATAAATATTGTGTGTGTGCAGTCATCTGGAACAAGATAGTTGTTATTCAAATCTGATTACTCATAAACATATCGCCAAAATGGTTACATCGGTAACACGATAATACAAAACAAAAAACATTCACACAAACGCACTATCATTTGTGCAAATGGCGGACCCTCCTCAAACTCAGAACGAGGCGGATCACGTGACTGTCGAGTAGCAGAATCGAGTTCAACTTACCAACTAACACCGACGGTCGGTGAACAAAACCAGCGTATGACGTGTGACGCATGCGTACATGTCCATTCGACTAATCTAAGCCGAACGAGAATTAGCTGATTGCTTCACAGTAGCCGCAAGAACATACATATCCATCGGCATACGTTTCTAATGAACCTAAATGTAATATTAATAACACTAATATCGATCATTATAGTAGCACAAACATAGCAATAATTGTATAATACTATTATGAAACAAAAACGATATGAAAAAGATGAAAGGAATACGGGCAAATGGTCTTGTTATTGTCTACTTGTTTCCTATGACGCTATGTTAGTTGCCATGTTGACCACTGGTCGACCAAAGCGTGCACCGCTTGCAGGCGGCTGCAATGTTGGTTAGTCGGTGTGACGTCATTCTGACCAAACCAGGTCAGACAGAATGTGTTCGACTTACGTCGGTCGCGACTAGACCAAGCACTGGTCGGTGTTAGTCACTAAGTCGAAATCGACCCTGAAGGAGGTGGCAAACTTGGTTGGTGTGACTTAATTCTGACCAAACCAGGTCAGACAGAATGTGTACGATACTGGTCGGTGTTAGTCACTAAGTCGAACTCGACCCTGTGCATAGAACAGCTGATCACACGAGTAAACATAAACATAAACACAGCTGTGCATTAGAAACGTTTACTCGTGAATGCAGACTTGTTGATTTTTTTTAGGAACACAGCGATACATTGTTGCCTCGAATAACGAAAGTGTTGTCAGATTGTTCTGATTCATCGCTAAGAACCGCCAGTTGCCAAGAACTACCGACACGTATATGCGGTACTTCTGCATGGTTAGTCAAAAACGTCTGGGGTGGGCGATACCAGTAGATTGATCCGTTTGTTGTGTCTCGGGTCTAAAGGCAGAGTGTAATGTGTTGGTGACGAGGAACTAAGGGAATTGAACGCGGCACGTGTAAACCGAGAGTATACAAAGAGTACCGTGCGTGAAGGAAGAACAAAACGATCTCTAAGTCGTGTTAAACACTGTTGCGGTCGGCATGAGAACTAATCTAGCAACACCATTGTTTACGTGTGAACGTTCACTTTAACAGACTGCATCAATTTAAAGAACTGACAAGTGGTGTAGAAGTAACGTCACGATAATGGTGTGGCTGCAGTTCTGAAGTATCTTAAGAAGGGATTCGCTAAAGCCAAAGAGGATTTGCGTGCGAGCAACGAGAACACATTGAAGTATCTTCAGGCCGTTGAAGACGTAACAGCCCAGAGGGACCCGACGACACTTGATGCAACCAGCTTGGCAGGACTTGTAAGACAGCATCACCTAACGAGAGAACACTTGAACACACAACTGCTCAACTTCCCAGACATCTGGGAGGCTCTGCTCGAAAACATGCCGATGACTGCCATGATCCGCAACCTGGGCAAGATGTCGGCCGTCGGCATACTGAGTCCTGGGAGCCAGAACGAGACGAAAATCACCGGCCGACTTGGAGATATCGACGCCCTGAGGAAGGCCAATATTCACCCATTCACAGTATTGGTGGCTCTGCTCACGTACACTGGGGGAACGGGAAAACGATGAAGCCTCGCGTGGTCGCCAAACAAAGCTATCGTGGAGGCCCTCGATAGTGCATTCTACCTAACCTTCACTCTGGTTGAACCTACCAACAAGAGGTACTTGCTGGCTGTGAATGTCAATTCCTCGATGTTCAGTGGTTCAGTGAACGGCTGCAGCAGTATCTCCCCAGGCACGACAGCAGCCGCTCTAGCCCTCGTCACTGCCAGTGCGGAACGGCTTTGCGAAATCGTCGCCTTTTCTAATGCTATGGTTCCTCTCGAGGTAGGACCTCACATGAAGCTATCAGACGTCGTGGCAATAATGCGTAATGTTCCCATGGGAGGGACAGATTGCTCATTGCCGATGCAGTATGCATTGGAGAATATGAAACAATTTGACGTATTTGTTGTCTTCACTGATAGCGAGACTGACTCCCATCACACCAGCCCAGCGGAGGCACTGCGGCAGTATCGGCGGCAGACCGGCATCTCCGACGCCAAGCTCATTGTGTGTGCCATGGAGAGCAACAGCTTCACAATCGCCGACCCAGATGATCTAAACATGCTGGACATGGTCGGATTCGATTCGGGTGGACCGGAAGTGATTAGGTGCTTTGTTGCTGGTGACACCCAGGCCGCCGATTCACAGACAGCGGTACATGCACACACTGTGACGCAGGTATCGAGCGAGACGCAGATCACAACTGTGTCCCAGGCAGTGAGTGAGACGCAGGCGGCCAATGTTACACAGGCTGCGAATGTGAACCAGAACCAGACCAGATTGAGCGAGACGCAGGCAGCGAGTGAGACGCAGGCATTGAGCGAGACCCAGGCATTGAGCGAGACGTACTCAGCGGGTGAGACCCATGCAGCCAGTGTGACCCAGGCATTGAGTGAGACCCATGCAGCCAGCATGACCCAGGCATTGAGTGAGACCCATGCAGCCAGCGTGACCCAGGCATTGAGTAAGACCCATGCAGCCAGCGTGACCCAGGCATTGAGTGAGACCCATGCAGCCAGTGTGACCCAGGCATTGAGTGAGACCCATGCAGCCAGTGTGACCAAGGCATTGAGTGAGACCCATGCAGCCAGTGTGACCCAGGCATTGAGTGAGACCCATGCATCCAATGTGACCAAGGCATTGAGTGAGACCCATGCAGCCAGTGTGACCAAGGCATTGAGTGAGACCCATGCAGCCAGTGTGACCCAGAGACGCAGACAGCGGGTGAGACGCAAATAATGAACAAAAAGACGGAGACAGTGCTTTTTGCTTTGTTTTAAATTTGTTATTTAGTTGCTCGTTCGTTTATACACAGATGTTTATTAATAGTTTGACGCTCTCAATTTCCACACACTGTTTTCTCCATATCAGTGATAGCCCGAGGGGGCCGTTGACATCATCCTGTCACTCCTGTCCGTGCCGTCCCCCGCGCAATATACGGGCCCCCAGTTGTCCACTGCCTGACGTTGTCGATACCGGCGGTTCGCCTTCGTCCTGGCTTGTTCTTTCAATCGAAATAGCCTTCGATTGATGTTAATATTAGTATGTTCTCTTCATCCAGACACATCGACCTGTTGTCAAACCCAGACACATCAACCTCTTGTCGGACCCAGACACATCGACCTGTTGTCAGACCCAGACACTTCGACCTGTTGTCAGACCCAGAGACACCAACCTGTTGTCAGACCCAGACACACAAACCTGTTGTCGGACCCAGACACACCAACCTGTTGTCAGACCCAGACACACCGACCTGTTGTCAGACCCAGACACACCGACCTGTTGTCAGACCCAGGCACACAAACCTGTTGTTTGGACCCAGACAAACCAACCTGTTGTCAGACCCAGACAAACCGACCGGTCCGTTCTTTTCAAGTTTCTGAACTGTACAGGGCCATGCTCCAGACTAGCGACTTTACTGATCGTATCTTCAGACACAGCCCGATCTCCGTTGACTACCACATATCAATTAGTTGAAGCGTGACACCCCTGGCGATAACAAATTGAGTCCGTACATTTTGTTTGTTGTTATTTTAAATAGCATTATTGATTGATTTGATTGACACCGATGTTAGTGGTTTGATCAGCATTTAAGGCCACGCCGTGTATCTTGGTTGCAATGGTTTTAAGACCAAAACGCTGTTTTATGTTTGTTTAATACATGATAAACACGAATGGCGCGTATGATTGTGTATGCCTGGCGATTTCGATTGATGCTCAACTTCCCAGACATCTGGGAGGCTCTGCTCGAACACATGCCCATGACTGCAATGATTCGCAACCTGGGTAAGATGTCAGCCATCGGGATGCTGAGTCCTGGCAGCTCGCACGAGGCGACGATCACCAGCCGACTTGGAGATATCGGCGCCCTGAGGAAGGCCATGATGCATCCTTTCACAGTACTGGTGGCTCTGCTCACGTACACAAGGGGAAAAGGAGAACGAGGATGCCTCACGTGGTCGCCAAACAAAGCCATCTTGGAGGCCCTCGATAGTGCATTCTACCTAACCTTCACTCTGGTTGAACCTACCAACAAGAGGTACTTGTTGGCTGTGAATGTCAGTTCCTCGATGTTCGGTGGTTCGGTGAACGGCTGCAGCGGTATCTCCCCAGGCACGGTAGCAGCCGCTCTAGCCCTCGTCATTGCCAGAACGGAACCGCTTTGCGAAATCGTCGCCTTTTCTAATGCTATGGTTCCTCTCGAGGTAGGACCTCACATGAAGCTATGAAACGTCGTGGCAATAATGCGTAATGTTCCCACATGACGGACCGATTGCTCACTACCGATGCAATATGCATCGGAGAAAATGAAACAATTTGACGTGTTTGTTGTCTTCACTGATAGCGAGACTGAATCCCATCACACCAGCCCAGCGGAGGCACTGCGGCAGTATCGGCGGCAGACCGGCATCTCCGAGGCCAAGCTCATTGTGTGTGCTATGGAGTGCTGGAAATGGTCGGATTCGACTCGAGTGGACCGGAAGTGATTAGATGCTTTGTTGCTGGAGACGTACATTCCACGGATCCCCAGTCACGCGGTGTGATGCAGACGGTGAATGAGACGCAGAAATCGAGAGAAACGTAGACAGCGAGAGTGACACAGAAAGCGAGTGAGACGCAGACGGCGAATGAGACGCAGACGCCGAGAGAAACGCAGACGGCGAGTGAGACGCAGACGGCGAGAGTGACACAGACAGCGAGTGAGACGCAGACAGCGAGAGTGATACAGACAGCGAGTGAGACGCAGACGGCGAATGAGACGCAGACGGCGAGAGTGACACAGACAGCGAGTGAAACGCAGACGCCGAGAGAAACGCAGATAGCGAATGAGACGGAGACGGCGAATGAGACGCAGGCAACGAATGGGACAGAAGCAGCGAGAGAGAGAGGCAGGCGGCTGGTGAGACGGAAATAGAGAATGAGACGTAGACAGCTAGCAAAACGCTGCTTTAGACTGAGACATCGTAGTATATATTAAAAGTCGTTTTGGATGGCAGGTTTTAAATGAGTGTAGATGTTATCACATTTAAATTTTGTTTCATTGTGTTGTAACTTACATTTTGAATGTTCTTGAAAAATATATTCTTTATAATTATATTGCATGTGTTGAGGGATAGCAAACGTTTGAGTATGTTAAGAGACATTATTTTTAATGTTGTGTCTTTTTAAGTTGTTCGTTGTGCGCGTGTGTGCTTGCGTGCGTGCGTGCGTGTGTGTGTGAGTTTGCCTGCTTGTGCGTGCGTGAGTGCGTGAGTGCGTGCGTGCGTGCGTGCACTTAGATGGGTGGGTTTATATTATTATAGTTTCCAAGCACCGTTTTCTATTTGAACGAATATGTGATCACAA
>OY759271.1:27697449-27712449 GCA_963662155.1 Lamellibrachia columna | reverse complement strand
CATATAATAACATTATTTTATTTATGGATGAAAGTAATTTTTGTACGTAGGGAAGATCGGGACTAATTGTATACAGGGGCAAGTTGTTACAGATGCGTTTTTCGAAAACATAGCACACATATAGAGTCAACATCGATAGTAGTTGGTTGGAAGTCCACCAGCAGACACACTGTCCAACAATCGGGAGTTGTGAAGACGAAATTAACGAGATGTGGACAAAAATTATTTTTAGCCACCTAAAAGTTGGTCCACATAATATCATCTCACGCAGCCACTTTTTATGTTTCGTGAATGAAACTTGAAACATGTCTACTATATAGTATAATGGTTTATCCCAAGTAGAAGTTACTTTTAAATTCAGTATTTGTTATCGTACACTTACGAACTGCAAAAATTGTGTTTGGGGCAAGTTGTTACAATTGTATTGGGGCAAGTTATTACAACTGTAAAAACGCTCGGGCGGCTCGCACCGATGGTTCAGCCAGCGAGTTGTGTGCTGACAATAACTGAGAGAATAACATTTATTTAACCATGACGTGTGAACGTTTTATTTCATTTATGAATCCCAGTATACTAGTTTATAACCAGTAATGTAAATGCTAGCAGCGTCAAGCAAAATTAACAAATATCTCTTACACATAGATTAAACATTTTTTATTCTCGATCAGCCAATGGCTTCCTTTTTCACTTGTCATCCGGGTGTTTTGCCTTGGATGACAATCTTGTTCAATCTTGTAATTTTTTTATGGCACAGCCCTATTTGAGCAATTAATAAATATTGCACGATTCATTAACATGTGGATGTTCGTGCGCGTGTGGGTGAGCGCGTACGTGTGTGTGTCATACAATGAATTAGAAGTCGCATTACATATATATTGCCATTCACTATTTCATACTCCATTCAATAACTTGTGTCCTCTGGTTCTACTTCCTTCTTTGAGTTTGAAGAACATATTCCTATCAATATCCTCAATATCCTCAAAACCACATTCTAATAAGCGGCTTTCATACCGAAAGTCTCTAAATTCTGGAATCATTTTAGTTGTTCTTCGTTGTATTCTTTCTAGCTTGTATATGTCCTTCTTACAATACGGCTCTGAAATTCTCATGTCAGCACTAAATGTTACTCCTAAGTCCTTTTCTTGTGTGATTCTACCTAGTACAGCATCCCCCATTTTATATTGTTCGTCTATGTTTCTGTGTCCTATGTGCATACATTTACACTTCCTAAAATTGAATAACATTTGCAATTTTTCTGACCATTTAACTAATGTATCTAGATCATCCTGTAAACTTTGTTTATCTGTATCACTTGTAACCTTTCTGAATACTTTTGTGTCATCTGCAGTTTTCAGTACGTTGCTAGATTATAATATATGTCATCTTCCCAATCATTCATATATATTAAAAACAGGGCCAAATACTGATCCGTGTCGTACCCCACTCAAAACAGGTTTCAAGTTTGAAATCTCACCAACTACTATTTATCTCTGTTTTCTGTGTGAAAACCACTTTTCTATCCAGTTGATTACATCGTTGCCTATACCGTGGGCTTTTAGTTTAAGTAACAATCTTTGATGTGGCACTTTATCGAAAGCTTCCTGAAAATCTAAGTAGACAACACCCACTGGTGACCCATCGTCTACCCAATTTGTAATGTCTTCCTAAAAAACATAAAAGATTGGCTCGACATGACCTTGCTTTTAAGAACCCATGTTGAGATGTATTTATTAATTGATGTTTTACAAAGAATTTCACCATGTGGTCTCTAATTAATATTTCGAGTAATTTACATACAACTGATGTTAAACTCACTGGTTTGTAATTTTCTGGCTTGTTCCTCGATCCCTTCTTAAATAGGAACTATTTCTTCTTCTATTGACAAGTTAAACACTTTTGCAAGTGGTGTACCAATTTGCTGTACAATTTCTTTAAACAGTTTTCATGTTATCCCATCAATTCCAGTTGATTTATCATCTTTCATCTTCTTAATTTTATTTGCTATCATTTCAGGTGTTACAAATAACTGCCCTATATGATCTGATTTATCGCCCTCAAATTTAACTGGAATCGGAAGTGACCTGTTATCTTCTGTGGTAAAAACTGAGCTGAAATACTCATTTAGGACCTCTGCCATTTGAAACCCATCTGAAATTATGTTTCCACTGTTGTTTTCCAGTGGTCTGACCTTATCTTGAACTTTCTGTTTACTCCTTACATAAGCATAAAAACTCTTACTGTAATTTTTATATTACCTGCCAATTTTTTTCAAGGGTTCTTTTGGATTTTCTCAGTTGTAGCTAGGATAAGTGCCTCTTTGTAGTTTGTTTAGTAGCTACAGTTATAGTGTGTTTATATACCACCACAGCACTTGTAGTTTGTGTAGTAGCTACAGTTATAGTGTGTTTATATACCACCACAGCACTTGTAGTTTGTGTAGTAGCTACAGTTATAGTGTGTTTATATACCACCACAGCACTTGTAGTTTGTGTAGTAGCTACAGTTATAATGTGTTTATATACCACCACAGCACTTGTTTGTGAGCAATTTTCTAATAGCCTCTTTTGAGAGGTGTTTCTTCCTGGACCGTTTCCATTGTTTTCTTAATGGAACAAAACTCTCAGTAATGCCCTCAATCTCATATTTTAAACATATCCAGCATTCTGTTGCCATCTTGTTCTTCAGAAAGTTATTCCAATCTATATTTGCTAGATATGTTCTCATCTCTTTGTATTTGCCTTTGTTGAAGTTCCCCCGTTGTTTTTATATGTATTCCCTGTTTTTATTTTATATTAAAATTGATCTGGTTATGATCACTTGAACTAAAAGTCCACTAATTCGTTTTGAGAAGACAACATTAAATATAACACATTTCCACATCTGGTTGTTTCCAAGACATGTTGAGTAAGGAAATAATCCTGTGTTAGAAGTAGAAACAAATGGTCGATACCCCCAGCACTCTCTAATGATTTCCATTGTATATGCCCATGGTTAAAATCATCCATTATAATATATTTCCCCTGCTCACTTTCCTTATAGCCTTTTGTAGTTTGACATCTTCCTCTTGTCCTCATCATCCTATGTGTAAACTACGATAAACTACTCCTATTGTTAATGTTGAGTTCTTGGTAACTATATTACACCAAATTGCTTCCTCACAATCTATTTCACTTTTCAGTGTTATTTCATATGCTTGGATAGATTCTTTAATATATAACATTACTCCACCTCCCTTTCATTCTCGACTATCCTTCCTAAACATTACATAGCTTGTAAGTGCTAACTCAGCATCTACTATATCTTTATTTGCCCATGATTCTGTGATACCTGTTACGTGAGGGTCAATATCTGCTACCATAATGTCTAACTCACTTTTTTATTTACTATGCTTCTGTCATTTAAGCATACACATTTAAGTTAATTTTCCGAAATTATTGGTGAACATTTCTTTGGATGTGTACTTGTAATCCTTTGAGTTTTCTCTGTCAGTTCCCCCTGCGCATGTAATTTAAATAAGTTAGGGTACATGTGCCCTCGTCGACAACCCTGACAAATGCACACCCAAGAACTGCAGCACTCTTCCCAGTCAGATGAAGTCAATCTCTCGCAAAAAAGTAATCTCTTCCCACAAAGTTTAACCACATGTCTACAAAGCCTACCCCCTCCTCCATACATATTGTGTGTTGATAGCTATCCTCCTACAGTTCCTATACTCCTCACCCCTGCCTCCCATTACTGGTAATATCCCCGACAATCTGTCCAATCCGTGCCTCTTTAAGTGTCTTGATCAACCTCCTGTACTTACCAAAGATGGCCGACGTTCCCTCCTTCTCGGCATTGTTCGTTCCCACATGCACGAGAACAGCAAAACTCCTTTTCTGCTGCATCACTCATTAACCATTCGTTTGCTGTACAATATACCCCTTTCTCTTCTATCATCAGCCTCTACTGTCTTACCACCTGGCAATCCCTCTCCACTCACCCGTTTACCTCTCCTTTGTTGCATACCCTGCCTCCTGCCATCTTTCTCCTTCTGATCCACAGTCTTCTCCTTTTATCTCCTCTCGTTATCCTCGACCATCTTACCACCTGACAAACCCTCTTCACTCACCCATTTACCTTCCTTTTGTTGCACCCTCTTCCTTTTTCCATCTTTCTTCTTTTTACCAGCTTTCTCCCTCACACTGCCTCTGCTCTCCTCGTTCACACTATCTCTGCTCTCCTCTTTCTCACCACCTCTCCTCTTCTCATTCTCACCACCTCTGCTCTCTTCTTTCTCACCTTGCCCTGTCATCATGAAAATCACATGTCTTAACTCATGTACCTGCTCCTGTAGACATTTCACTGTCTTACACACCTTACGCACGAAATAAAAATTATCTGCTTGAACCTCTGTTCACTAATTTACATATCTGGACTTTGCAAAGTCTATCCCACTGTCGCAGCTAGAGCATGTCAAATTACGTTTCGCCTTTATTTAGCTAGGTTTGCTGTTAAATGAAACAACCCCTCGTATTAAGACAAAAGCGGGCCTAGCCAATCTTGGAAATGCACGAAAGCGAAACGAAGAAGAATTGGTGATCTAGATGATAAACAGCTTCTTATACATCAGATGAATTACTATTCAATAGAAACATATATGTGTTGCATTCAATGTTTATTATCAGCAAGTGATATGTGAATGCAAATCTATTTTAGTCTTTCTTAAGTGTAACGGCAAATGCATTATCCAAAATGATAACACCTCTTTGTCCGCTTTGCCCCACATTTGCTGTCGTAGCCAATTTGAGTTATGCCCAAACATTATTGCTTGAACATTTTCTATAAATAACTCCTATGTACAAGTAGGTGCTGTAGATCATACACTTTTTTTCAGGATTTCTAGCACACTCGACTATGAATGTCAATCTAAGAAAGGTGGAAAGTTAAAACAAATGCGTTAAATGCATCTTTCCAACACAGCGCTGATGTCGATTGATTTGGTGCGCAAATGCATTGCACCCAAGCAGTAATGATATGAGCTAATGTTTTATAATGTGTGTTCTATTTATGTATGTGACTGTGCCCTGCATTAGTAACACACCAGGAAGCATAAGGGCACGGACCACAGTCACTTTCCCATAGACGACCATTATAACGTTCTTGCGCCTACATTGAAAATGTATCCTACAATTTTTTTTTTAATTCACAGAAAATGACAGACCCACTAAGACACCTGGTGTGTGAAATTCGTGAAAATGAAATACCTCCTTTTCGTACAAATTGCTTCAATGCATGACACCCCTGCATTTCTGCCATGAAATTCCCCGGTTTCCAAAATATGAGTACACCCTGCCCAATGGACACTGTGTCCTTACGCAACTGGTATACCAACTGACAAATGGCATCATTTCAAAGCTTATATGATACTGTGCACAAAAACATCACTTCCTCTCATTCATCCGCACAATTTCTGCTCTCACAAATAAACCCTAACTGCACAATTAATGTTTTCCTTGGGACTCTTTATCTTTGTAATGGCGGACGGATTCTGACTGTGGTCCGTGCCCATAACTTAATAGGTGCTTTCGTGTATACCAACGCGTGACGTCACATTCGCACATGCGCAGTACGCTGGCTGGCAAAAGCCGCAAACCAGCCGAGCTTTCTCTAACAAATGCGTTGCTATGCTCGAGCAAACATGAATGACTGGGCTAAATACGCCAATGTTTTAGATCCCAGTGCGAGGCGATGTTACAATAAGAAACTAGAACACGGTGACGGCTTTAGTAAGTTACCAGATCTGTATGTTGTTCAAAACGGGTGGTAGAACGAACCAGCCTCTGACCCGGCTATATATATGTATATATATATATATATATACATATATATATGTATATATATATATATATATATATATATATATATGTATATATATATATATATACATATATATATATATATATATATATATATATATATATATATATATATATATATATATATATATATATATATATATATATATATATATATATATATACATATACATATACGAACTATGTATGTCTTTGCACTTAGCCCATATTTCAGCTGATGCTGGCTTGCCGACAACAAGACAGTTGTATGATTATAAGTGACACTGACACTTAGTCTCAGGGTTGACGCCTAATCATATCATATCAGCCACAACCCGTGGAGGTCGTTGACATCCTCCTATCATTCCGCGTCCTCGCCATCTCCCGTGCAATATGCAGGCCTTCACTGTCTCACGTTGTAAGTCCATGCAGTTCGCATTCGTCCTGGCGTGTTCTTGCCAATCGATGATCCTCACACTCCACGGATTTCTGAGCAAACGAACACTTTGCAAGATTCACGCGAACTCCACACTGTTCCAGACGTGTGAGTACTTCATCCAGAACATTGAGATGTTCCTGCTCCGACTCATCCGTGATCAAAATGTCATCTAGGAAGCACATGACATGATACATACCCGGCAGGATCTGATCCATAACCGACTGGAAGATACTTTGAGCACTGCTTACCCCGTATGGCATACGCAGGTAGCGATAGATTCCCTTGTGAGTGTTCACGGTCACACAGTGTTGTGACTCGGCATCCAGCTCCAACTGCTGGTATGCGTGCGATAGATCCAGTTTACTGAACACTTTATCACCGGGTAGTGACGCAAAAAGATCTTCCACGTTGGGTAGCGGGTAATGTTCCCGTTCAACATTCGGATTGATGGTTACTTTGAAGTCTCCACAGATTCTCACTGCGACCAATCGATGTGTTCTACCTTCCTAATGATGTTTTCCTCTTGTAATCTGGTAAGCTCTGCCTCCACCTTCTCTCGCATTGCATATGGCACCGGCCTTGCCTTGTGGAATTTCGGTTGTGCCTTCTCCTTCATGTGTATGTGCGCCTTGTTTTGTACCCGTTCTTTCCTAGAATACTTCTTTGTGTTTCTCAAACACTGCCTTCACCGAACTGCTCTCACTTCGTGTAATAGCGAAGATGTTGGTCCAGTTCAGCTTCAGTACCTTAAGCCAGTCTCTTCCAAGTAGACGTGTTTTGTCGCCCTTGAAAACAAACGCTGACAACTGAACTGTCTGATCGTTATATTTCACATCCAGTGTGACAACCCCAATGTGAGGGGTAGGTTCGTGGTTGTAGGTACGCAGCATGACGTCACTTTTGTTTACTGTTCGATGAATCAAATGTTTCTGGTATAGCGACTCTGGGATAAGCGACTTTGCTAATCCTGTATCCTGTTGCATTACCACAGGTTTTCCATCAAGTTCCAAAGTGACGTATATGGGTTTCGCTCCACCAGCATTACAGGTGTACACTGTGTAAACCCCCCATTTCCGGTTCTGCGCTTACAAATGTCACCGGTTGTTTTCGCTGAGTCACCGGTGATGGGCGTGGCTGTAGTGGGAGGGCCGCGAAATGCCATCTCCATGGCAACGGCTGTTTCACTAGCAACCTGAAACGTTAATTTTTTATGGTGAGCAATCTGCGCTGAATATTCTCATCTCGGAGACCACAGACAAGCCTATCTCTTAACGCTTGTTTTAGAAACTCGCCAAAATCACAGGTTGCACTTAACCTTTTCAGCGTAATGACATAGTCAGCCACAGATACTTCGTCTTTCTGACAACCTTTGTAGGACTTCAATCGTTCTGCGATTATTAGTGGCTTGGGCGAATAATGGCTTAACAATGCTTCTCTTAATTCGGCGTATGTCTTATCCTTCGGTTGGTGTAAGAATGTTTTTTTTGCTCCTACCTTTGATACCAACATGCCAGCTTTCTTTTTTCCCGACGCAATTTATTATCGCCCATTAATCAACTTTCGAAGTCTTCTGCGATTTCGTTAAACTCGCCTATATGTCCGATGTATATAGCCATGATTCGTGTCACAAACTGCCGTATCCTCATCGCCAATTGTAGTATCTTGGTTGTTGTTACTACATTTTGAAGACCTCGATACAAAAGTCGCGAACTGTGCGGGAAGCACACTTTTAAAGATCACAAAACAGTGTTACATGACAGCATTATAGCGACAGAGATGCAACGATTCTTTATTTGACATGGTGAATAGGTGGCAGCACCTCACGGTATAACACCAATATGTAACAAAACTGTCCTGCCACTCTAGTCATGTTTCAAAGCACTGAATTCCAATATCAGTAGCCCACACCAGCAACCGCCCAACAAGAAACCTAGGTCGACATATCAGAACAGAAACACGGCTATGACGCATGGTGAACAGGTTTGTATATATAGGTATATGTGTGCGTGTGTGTGTGTGTGTGTGTGTGTGTGTGTGTGTGTGTGTGTGTGTGTGTGTGTGTGTGTGCGTGTGCGTATATATATATATATATATATATATATATATATATATATATATATATATATATATATATATATACACACACAAACCCTGTCCACCAGCCAATCAAGACTACGCAATTATTTGCAGTTTTTCTTCTGTGTCGTGTGATTCACTCAAACCGTTGCAGCCGTGTACGTGACTCCACGTTCAGTTGTGTCAGCGTGACCATTTCACACTCGTCAGCGTGACCATTTCACACTCGTCCAAGGCGTGATGAGTCGTACAGCTAACAATACGTGGCCAGCAACTTTCGGGGAAACATGTGTAATGGGTATAACTACTATTAATCATACTCGCTAATGTCAAACCTGAGAAGCAGTTATGATTGAGGCAGATTACCAGTTGGTTCCAGCTTACAACTACCAAATATAGGCTTAAAGCAGACTAACCGAAAAACAACCAACACATGTAACTCGGGGTAGTGGATGAAAGGAGATCGTCATGTATGTTTTAGTGTTATGTAATATTAGTTAGATTACATAATATATGTATAAAAACACACATAAAATATAATATCTTCGTAATACTACACTAGCAACTACATTAAGTCTACCAAATACAAACTACAATCTCTGCTAATAAGAGTTTAGTACCGTCTGATGCTGCCACCTGTAATTGTGATATTGAACTATTGTAGAGTTCTGCTGTACTAAACAGAACAAATACCGTTCCACAACGTTGACCTCCAGTTAGCTATTTGATATTTGGCACTGCAAATGGGATTCTTCTGTGGCGTTGGGCAACAGGGGATTGACGGTGTGAAGTAAACATTAATAGCAGTTTCTTAGCTTTCCAACATGTCTATCCGACTTGATATTACAATCATATCAGGTTGTAGTACTTGCTTATTCTCGCTGAAGGGTCAGCCCAAGTTGATTGTCCAATTATACGTTACGTTAATGTTTTGCATGATCGTAAAAAATTCTTAAACTTTACCTATCGCTGTCACCATCTCGTTGACATGCTGATCGACTTTAGTAAAAATTAGACATTTCGAGGTCTTGTAAAATGTATGCACGAATTACTGCTCACACGTGTCTAGTGGCCAAAAATGACAAATATTCATCCGCCTATTAAAATCATCTAAAATCCACCATTTCACTATCAACACATTCTACCAGCAAATCTAACAATGTGGTTGCTCAAATGCAAATATATATATATATATATATATATATATATATATATATATATATATATATATATATATATATATATATTTCAACTGCATATATATCTAAGCTTACTGTGCCCTACATACCTAACACACGAGGACGTTTAACTGAGTCTTCTGTAAAGGTATGTGATGAACAGGAACGAGCGTGCGTGCTCTGTATAATAAATGAGATCTGGGACAGTGATAAAAGTCAGAACGAACCGCCAACGTATAAGTGGTATGTATGGGCGTCTCCGTGTATATATTCTCTCAGTACGTTTGTCAGGATTTATATATGAGTTCGTTGCTCTAAGACCAAGCAATGCAGCCCGCCGGTGTCAGTGACGAAAACAGGTTGGTACGATTTTTCTGTCTCGGGTCTGAAGGTACCACGTACGTGGCCGGCGATGGACAACTGAGGCCACGGGAACTACTGACTCCACATAATGCAAACTGTGTCACCCGAATGCTTCAGTCAGGACGCGGCCAAGAAGTGGTAAACATGGCCATCTTCTATAGCGAAAGTGGGAGTACGGCTAAACAGAACGGACTGCTGCTTGCCGTAGCAATGTGCGCTCGACAGACGGTCGATCCCCCGACCAAGGCCTACTGTTACCAGAATCTGAGCAGGTTCTGCCGAACACCGACGCAGCTGTTTATGTTTATCCGTTACTGTCGCACGCCAGGTAACGGAAATGGATGGACACCTGACTACCCACGCATAGGAGGGGGCTACGGCTTCCGTAGAGCTGTCTCACAGTGGTATTTGCGGTTTATGAACGTTCCGAACGGGTCGAAAACATTAGCAACGCTCGTGACGAAGTACAGGAAGCGCAATGGATGGAGTCACCAGGATGCACTGCGTGTGGCGCACCAAAAGGCGGGTCCTAGTAATGGCTGTAGTGTGGCTGCCATCCTGAAGTATATAGCAAAAGGGTTCAATGAAGCCAAAGATGATTTGCAGGCGACCGGCGGGGATGTATGTCAGTACCTGCAGGCTGTCGAAGACGTGAGAGCCCAGAGGGATCCCAAAACACTTGATGCAACCAGCTTGGCAGGACTTGTAAGACAGCATCACCTAACGAGAGAACACTTGAACACACAACTGCTCAACTTCCCAGACATCTGGGAGGCTCTGCTCGAACACATGCCGATGACAGCCATGATCCGCAACCTGGGCAAGATGTAGGCCGTCGGCATACTGAGTCCTGGGAGCCAGAACGAGACGATGATCACCGGACGACTTGGAGATGTCGTCGCCCTGACGAATGCCCGGATTCACCCATTCAACGTGTAGCTCGCCCTGCTGACGTACAAAAGGAAAAAGGGAAGCAACGAAAAGTTGACATGGGACACAAACGAAGCCGTTTTGAGTGCCCTCGATCAGGCATTCTACCTAACCTTCACGTATGTGCCACCAACCAATAAGAAGTTTCTGCTAGCATTGGATGTTAGTGCGTCGATGTTTAGCGGGTCGGTGATCGGCTGCAATAGCATCGATGCTGGTACAGCAGCAGCTGCCATGGCCCTTGTCACTGCTACAACTGAAACCAACTACGAAATCGTCGCCTTCTCGACAACCATGGTACCGTTGAACATAGGACCAGGCATGACACTGTCACAGGTCGAAGATGAAATGCGCCGTGTTCCGAGTGGAACAACAGACTGCACACTGCCTATGCAGTATGCCTTGAAGCAGTACGAGTCGACCCAACGAAGACAGCTTGACGTGTTCGTTGTATACACTACCAACAGACCGGACAATCACATGTTGAGCCCTGCGGAAGTACTGCGAGACTATCGACAACGAGCCAAGGTCCCTGACGCCAAATTCGTCGTCTGCGCGATGAAGAGTAACGGCTTCACCATCGCTCATCCAGAAGACGTCAACATGTTGGATGTTGCTAGATTCGACTCGAACGCGCCGCAATTGAAGCGGCAATTCGTCGCGGGTGAGTTGGTCAGGAACCCACCTAATTAAATAGTCGTGTAACAGAACCGGGTCATTGGTTACAATAGTACTGGTTGCATATATTTATGTATGTATGTATGTATGTATGCATGTATGTATGTATGTATGTATGTATATATGTATATATATATATATATATATATATATATATATATATCGACCTTTTCGAACAAACGGTCGCCCACATTTGTGACACTAGTACTGGTTGCATATATATATATATATATATATATATATATATATATATATATATATATATATATATATATATATATATATATATATATATATATATATATATATATATATATATGTATGTATATATGTATGTACGTATGTATGTATGTATATATATATATATATATATATATACTTGTACTGGTTGGATATATAAAGGTCGAACAGCTCGGCTTGGACTTCCGAAAGATGTTCGACCAAACATACAATGATGTTGTGGCTGGGGAGACGAATAGTGTGTCTGCTTTGGTGCAGAGCAATAACATAGAATGCAGTGTCTGAACGTGTGCATCGCAAAATGTGCATGTATAATTTATTCCCAAAATGGCAAGGGAATCTCCAAAGCATGATCACATAGTTGGTGTCTGAAGCCAGTCGTACCAAGTTTGTCGACATTTGTAGGAAACAATAAACTAATCGCTGTGATGCACAGGAGGTGTTCGCACAATTCTACAGTTGTGGTGTTGAGATGTTTGACACGAACACTCAAGTTCAACCTAGAATTGACTGAATTTGCAAAAACATTAATTCGTGAAATATGTTACATATTTAAACTTTACAACATATTCGTGTTACATGTATTTGGTTTATATTTTATATGCATAGTGCTCAGCAGTTTATATACACAGTGGTCCCCCCACGAGACACCATCCTACACACAAGGCGCATTGGCCCTTTGTAGAAGGGGGTTGTCTTATCAGAAGGGGACTAGCGTGCGTGCGTGCGTGCGTGCGTGCGTGCGTGCGTGCATGCGTGCGTGCGTGCGTGCGTGCGTGCGTGGATCCACCCATGTGTTGTTTGATCATAATGCAAATGTTGCACTGAATCAGTCAAGACAATTGCGTTCGTGTTAATACCATACAAAATGTCTGTGGGTGACCGTTTGTTCGAATGCGATGGCAAAGTCGAAATGGTTTTGGAAATTTAACTAACCTCACCTAACTTAGTGTGTGTGCTTATTTAGTTGTGAAGCAAAACCAGAACAGTTACCCGTAAAACCAACAAGATTTGCTTTACTCAAAACGAAAATTAATATACTTCGTTCCAAAACTTGATAGTCGTATAACAGTGTCGTCACGTGTTCTTGACCAGTTGTTCATTAGGAAAAGTATAGCATCAAAATGGGTCGATATTGCGAGAATGTTACCCTAATCCAAAATGTCACATACTTGTTAGCAGAAGTTACCAGAAAGAAAGGTTTACTGCGATAAATCATATAATATCATTATTTTATCTATGTAGACCTACACGCATGAACGTAATGTGTGTACGTGCTTGTTGTTTGTGTATCTCTATACATGGCATATGTCTGTACGTGTACCTATATTTGTGTGACTTAAAGAACTCATGTACGGTAAACTGTATTATGTGTGTTGGTGATTTAGTAGTGTGTAAATTGTTTGTAATGTCTCTTGTTCCGTGCACAGGCTAGCGTCATATTATTATTCAGTAGACAACGTTATATCACAGTTGACATTTTCTTTCTTCAAATTTTTGCTTTACAGCGTTCGTTTTGTAAAATATTGAGAATAAACCAGGTTTGTTTACTGCTGTGTTTTCATTGAGCTCTTTACAATGAATCGTCGTTAAACTTTTAATTATGGTAACATACACATTAAGCCCCGAGTGTAGAATTGGCAAACAATGCATGTTCATTTCAATAGTTTACATTTACATCGTGAGTTCATTGTAATGAGGATACGTAGTATCGAGACAGAATGGCTGCGGTGTTAATCTCTTTCCGTTACATTAGGTCAGCGAACGAAGGAACGTCTCCCGGGCAATTAATAGGAGACATACTTATCCACAGTATATGTGATTTGTTCTGGTTATGGTCATTCGTTCACACATTAACTGACACACTTGGGGGTAAGTGTGTGCTACTGAACATCACCAAAGGCAAAGCTGTGGTCATGGGTGTGTTACCATAAATTTCACAATAATTTAAGTATGGCAATATGAGCGTACAGTACAAAGAGTACAATGCAGAACTAGTCAATCAGCGTTTAACCCTATATATTACAAATACATTCTTCGAAATTTAACTTTTTATGAGATTGATATGTTCACCCCAATTCAAATGGCAGTCAATGTACACCAATATATTTTGTAACATACACTCTATTAATGTACATACCATTTATACTGACCAAATGATTGTTTTCAGACTTTTTGTTACTGAATACCATACAATTGGTTTTGGCAATATTTGAAGACAGCTTATTAACTTGAAACCATCTGCAACTTGTCCATTACTTTTGATACTGTTTTACACACTTCTGTCAAGCTGGACCCAGAATAGATCCTTGTGGTACCCCACAAGTGACATTCATTCATGTCATTAATACAAACATATTGACTTATATTCATAAGATAGCTGCAAATCCACATATTTGCTATCGCTCTATAATGCTCAAGTTTTTTTTACGAGAATGTTGTGGTCAACCGTATCAAAAGCCTTTTTCAGATCAATGAAGACACCCACAGTAGACTTACAATCATCAATAGAAGTAGTAATTTCTTCAACAAGCTCCAATATTGCCAGTGATGTGGACATATTTTTCCTAAACCCATATTTGTTTTATACAATATTTGTTTGTCATCTTTAAATGACATCATCCTGTTGTGTAAGATCTTTTCTATAATTTTTTTAAACTGATAGTAAAGAAATAGGCCTGTAATTAGTAAAATCATTCATATCATCATTTTTAAAAAACGGTATAACCCGAGCCATTTTCATAGCTTCCGGGAAAAACCCTTCTCTAACGAGGTGTTAAAATGTCTTCTAGGGTTGTTACTAGGTGAGATATTTTGTCTTAACTAGGCACATATCTATATCATCATAATCTTTTGATTGTTTGCTTTTTGTGTTATTCACCAGCTTTATAATTTCTTCTTCTGTTACAGGCTTTAGAAACAATGTATCCTCAACCTTATCAGATAAGTATCTTGTGAAGACATCATTGCTTCTAGGAATATTATTTGCCAGAGATGGCCCTACATTTACACAAAAATTATTGAAACTATTTGCAATATTTTTGTTGCCAGTAAGTGTGGATCCATTGTTACTAAATTCAGCAGGGTATGTTGTTCCCTTATTTTTTTTTTACTATACTATTTAGTATTTGCCATATTTCTTTTATGTTTCCCTTGTTTTTTTCTAAAAGTTCTGTGTAGTGCTGTTTTTCACAATACCTTAGGATGCCTGTCAGTTTGTTCTTATATATATTTTTATTTTTCTTCACTAGTAATTTGG